>MU225122.1:94124-147817 GCA_018584345.1 Thuja plicata
TTAAAGGTTACAAACACACTATTAAGTGCAACCTTGTTAGAATATTTTATACATAGAGGTTGTCACTTAGTATCGGGCATCTATTGCTACCATCCTTGAATCAGCCTCCTTCTTAGACTGTCAATAGTCATCGAGCAAGTCCAATGCTACTTTCATGAATCAACCTTTTTGGCACTCCTTGGGATGTACCTCAATATATAGAAGACTGTTAAGTCTTACTCGGTTAAGAGACTTGATGCTTCAATGGTTAAACTGAAATACTATGACCTGTTCATGATGCAACTTTGAATTGCAGATTTTCAAATCTATTTAAGTACATTACCTCTCTGATCAATGTATCAATTCAATTCTTTGTGCTCCACACTTTCTTCTCTGTGATGCTATGCTCACTGTTCATCGGTTTCTGCAAAATTCCTTAGCTCTCCTTCAGCTTGATTGATCAGAACTGTATGAAGTTGTTCTTCATTAGTTTCTCTTCAGCATCCTCTTTTTATTCACTCCCCTTAATCCCATTCGTAAATGAATTAAGCTTGTTTCTTATATAGACATGACATTCATTGTTTCTTGATTCTTGATTCTTGATTCTTGGCATGAAAAATAATCCAGCCAATTAGATTTAAAGCATAACTCTTGACTTTTCTTATAATTATCTTCTTGCCAACTATACAAATAATCTTTAAATCAATCACTTAACTCTAGTCAAATAAAACAAAGAAAACAACCAATTAAGTCTATCTTTAGCTCTTGCCAGCTAGATATTTTGTTGTTTTCTGAACTCTATGTTCTGTCGGTCACCTCTGTAGTTAATTTTCGGTGACAACTGACAGTTTTGTTGGTGAGAC
The DNA here is from genome assembly GCA_018584345.1 of Thuja plicata. NCBI lineage: Eukaryota > Viridiplantae > Streptophyta > Pinopsida > Cupressales > Cupressaceae > Thuja > Thuja plicata. The sequence continues at coordinate 94,967 of MU225122.1, forward strand.
TCCAGATCGCTTCGTGATCTCCGTCCGTCGGGCAACATTGGAATTTTACTCGTCGGTCAACCTTCTGAATTTGCTCATCAGGCATCACTATGGCTTTGCTTCATCGAGCAACACTATCTTTTGATCATTAGGTATCATTGTGACTGTTCTTCTTTGCCTTTACTTGTGCACTTTGTCGGTGTTGTTTGTCACTAAGTGAATACTTGACTTTTATGTATTGCTAAAAGCATAACCTTTGTTCCATTGATTCTCTAAAGTCTTTGGCATTATGTACATGACCGTATAGATGATGTCAAGTTGACATCAATGACAATACAAACCATTAACTAATTTAATTCCTTGCATTATCTTCAACTTTACATTGTCAAACATTCAATCAGTTACATGTCATCACTCCCTAGTTTTTTCCATCTTGGATTTCCACGTAAAATCATGGTGCTCTCTGTGTCGGTGTTTCTATGTTCTTATTGCCTGTGGATATTTGATGTGCTTAGTTGAAAAATCTAAAGTTGTTAATTCTATTAACCGACAAAGAAAAAAGTTTTATAAGTTATGTGGGAATAATTTATTCACCCCCCTCTCAGTTATTTGGCATATTCAACAAATTATTTTTTCATCTACGTCCTAGGTGTAGACAAACTATATGTGTCATTATACTCATGCCCTCAATGTAAACCGAGTGGACTAGTTAGTGATAACCATGTCCTTGGTATGAACCAAGTGGACAAGCTTGTTATTTTTATCCTCTGTGTAGACTGAGTAGATGAACCTTTATGTCATGGTCTCCTTCATGTGAAGTCGAGCCAAAGGACTATGTGCCTTGAGTAGGTATGGGGAGTAGCTCCTCAAGTGTGTTACAACCCATAAGTGGTCGTATTGGACACATTTAATAGTTCTTAAAAAGTGATAATGTAATTTAAAATGAATTGGGTAGAGGAAACCATTGAATCCCCGGATGTCATGAGTAACCCATGTGAGTGGTAGATGGTACTCGATCCACAAGCATGCTTGGAACGTATCGTGTGGGGGACTTGGAATCCTTGTATGTCATGAGTGACTCGTATAGGTATAGATAATCCCTATGCTTAGTACTCTCATGCCTAGGTCCAGTAGCCGTGAGTAGCACCATGATATTGTGGTTGTGGTTGCATTGTTTGGATATTTCACTTTGGATGTTTACCTGCATGTTGAGTGTTCTTCATGTGTTCATGATTATCTACATGTTATGCATTTACTGGTGTGATTTGATACCTACATTCCCTTGTATGCGTGAGCTCGTGTTTGGGTCGTGTGATTTCCTCTGCGAGTACAGTGGTGTGGTCATAAGGGTTCCACATGGTCAAGTGGTGTGACCAGACATTGTTGAGGACCAATGTACAAGTTATGGATACGATCGTGAGATTCAGTGTGATGTGGATCACATCTTCTTCCCTTGCTCTCTCTTTTACAACTTGATATGCTCATGTTATGCTTTCAACTTTTGTACTTTTTTTTATTTTTGTATAGCTATAAAATTGAGTGTAATTGACCTTGATTTAATATATCTTGTACTCCTTAGTTTGTAGCTAGAATTTATTAGGTCTTATGTTGGTTTCAACATGAGAATACATGTAAAATTGACCTTTCTAGGCATATTTGCGCATTCATCTACTACCCTTGCGCATATGTTTGTAGGTCCTGCACATATATGCAATTCTCCTGCATATTCATTAATTCTTGTTGCACATGTGTTCTGGTAAACTATGCATATATCTTTTGGTTTATGTGCATTTGTGAAAGTTTGTACTTCTCATGGATCTGTGCAAATTTGGATCTTATATTTTGTTTCCTTGCATTCTTGGGAGTATTTTCTTGTATTCACTTCCCATTTTTCATTTGGGTTTGAGATGGTTTAGCTCACTTTTAGTTTGGGTTTAAAATGAACTTAGTGTAGTAGTTCCTTGAGGGTTGATTCAGTCTCCATTTTGGAGGAAGCCATGTATCATAGACCATCTTAGTTCCTTGAATCTTGTGGCATATTGTCTGGGATTTCAAGATGCAATAATGGGGTGTGACCATGCCATTTTGATTGAGTGGTTCTAGTGGTCTAGGAACCCTTGGAAGTATTTGTAAGACTTCTTCGTGTGATCAATCATTTGGAAATTAGTGTATGTTTCATTATTTCTTATGCAATGGTGTTATGATTATGCACTTGTGTCATTTATGTTATTATTTTTGACAAAAAAAGATTATTATGTTCATGTTTGACCTTTCATTCTAAGGGTTCTCTGGCAGGGCATTACATGAAGCAAGATGTTCTTACATATTTTACTTATGTTATTGATAGGGACACTGAGTCATGCTTCTTACTAAACAACGAGACTAGTCTTCTTCCTTGAAAAAAGGATCCACTACTTGTGCTTCTTCTATCATCAATACCACCAACCCAATTAGCATCAATATAAGTGCTTAAGTCAAAATCATTTTCCTTTTGATACCATAGTCGATAGTCTGGAGTGTTTTTGAAATATCTAAAGATTCTTTTGACTACCTTCACATGAGTTTATTTTTTATTATCTTGAAATATTTCCACCAAAAAACATCACATGCATAAATTTGTGCATAAATGAATTTAGGTATAGTACTCTTTCAATCACAGATCTATACTAAGTCTAATCATTTTTAGGTGACTCATCATCCTTGCTTAAATGACAATATCTTTCCATAGGAGTTTTGATTGATTTTCCATCTTCTATACCAAACTTCTTCAACATCTCCTTATCATATTTAGCTTAAGAGATAAAGATACCTTCATCTAATTGTGAAATTTGAAGTCCAAGAAAGAAACACGACTCGCCTAGTGTAGACATTTCAAATTTCTTTTGCATTTCTTTGGAAAAATTATTACACATTGCATCATCTCCACAAAATAGTATATCATCAACATATACAAAAACAATTAGAATTATTTCATTCTCAATTTTAATATAAATATTTCTATCTATGGTACCTTTCTTGAATCCTTGTTGATGTAAGTACTTGTCTCTAAGTCTTGAATAGCAAGCCCTGGGATCTTGTTTGATACCATATAATGCCTTCTTAAGTGTACATACCATGCTTGGCTCTTCTGTTAGCTAAAATCAATCAAGCTACTCAATGTAAATTTCTTTCTTTGAGTCACCATTCACAAAGGCAGATTTGACATTCATTAGATATACCCTAAAGATCTTGTGAATAGAAAAAGTAAGAAACCTTTTGATTTCTTCTATTCTGGCCACTGAAGAAAAATTCTCTAAAAAATAAATTCCATCCACTTGAGAACAACCTTTTCACACTAAACTTTCTTTGTTTCTTACAACTTCTCCATCTTCATTCCTTTTGTTTTCTAAACACTCATTTTGTTCCTATTACATTCTTATCAATGGGCCTAGGAACCAATTCCCACTTCTATTTTTCCTCAATCTGATTGAGTTCTTCTATTTCTTATATCCAAATTTCATGCAGGTTACTAGCATCATTGACAGTTCTTGGCTCTATTTTTTATAGTAAACAAAAGTTCACTTGTTCATTTTTCTTTTCTACTCTTCTCCTCAACTTCACACCTTCATTTTTTTCTAAATTTGTCTAGTCTTCTAAATAATTTTCTTGAACATATATGGAAGGAGTTTAAGGGTTCTTCTTAGGTATTTCTTCCTTTTTTATTTTGGTCTTAGAAGTTCATTTGATCCATATCCTTCTGGTTCACATGTGTTTGGATGTAAATATTTATCCACCTTGACATTTGCATTTTTAGCTATCTTTCTAAGCTTTTTATTTATATACTTTTCTTCTAGTTGAGTACCCAAGGAGGATTCCTTAATCATATATATATCCATACAACAACTCATAAATGGGCCTTAATTTTTTTTTCCCTTGGTTACTTTGTATTAAGAATGAAGACCATAGTATGAAAAACCTCTCTCCAATATACATGTAATGTAGGGAAATAGGGTTCACTAGCTTGTATGGGTAAACTAGAAAAATGGATCTACTTCCACTTTAATTACTTTGAGCGGGGAGTGATCCAATTGGCTCAAGATATCGGATATAAAGTGGATTCAACAATCCCTCATGATGAGTTGAAAATGATATTACAATTATGAAAGAGGAATATAAAAGATAAGGAAAATGGTGGAAAAAATGAGTGTTTTTAGCATATATAGTAGTATAGAAATCAAGTATGTAGACTTTATTAGTAGATATGAGGATATAAGATGAAGAGGAGCTTGCCACAAAAATTTGGGCCGAAATATGAGGGACAATGGTGAGTAGGGAAGCCTTGTCTCAATTTTTTTGGATCTATGAAAAGGTGATCTCAATCTGAATCTATATTTGTGTCTTTGTAACCTTCCACCTGCACACAGAGAGAAGAAAAATAGTTGGGTTGGTTGGGGTTTCCCTAGGTAAAACCCTAGTTTAGGAATTCAATTTGAAATTGAGAGCATGTTATGTAGAAAATATTAGATCTAAAAATGAAGTATCTTATTCCTTGTTGATGCAATAATCTCTTAATGTGATCAAGAATGTTGATGTACAATAATATGACTCCACAAGACCTAAGAGAAAATCAATCATGAACACATGTTTTCATGAAGGATGTTGAAGCTTGCCAAAATGATAGATATGAAGAATATGGTGGGAGAAATGCCTTGATGCTTTCTATTGACTTGAGAGGATGTGAATGCATGAGGAGGTGTTCATACGAGGGGGAAAATATTTCTTTAATACCTCTCTCTAGACTTTTAGGTTTATAATTTTGAAGAGAGTTGACATGAAAGAAGTTTTCCTACTACAAACTATTGATTTCTAGATATGAATTTGGGCCCTGATTATCAAAACAATTTTTCCTTGAGAAACCCTGTCCAAGAAAAGGTTTCCCGAGCAACACTATTCTGGGACATGGTTACCCCGGGTGGCCTTGTACTCCTAATAATGGTAGCGTCAAGGACCTAAGGTCAAGAATGTAGTGGAAATGTATGATTTTTAGCCAGTACCAATCAAATTGAATAGGATTGGGCATGGGAGTATATACAGGCTAAAATGAGGCCTAAGTGAAAAATAACTTGCATAGGGATGCAATTTAAAATGCTACAATACATTAGGAAAATTAGCTTCTTTTAACATCTTTTTTGCCATCTCTTGAATAATTCTATTATTTATTTCCACTATTCCATTTTGATGAGGAGTTCCAGGAGTAGATTAAAGCCTCTTTATTCCATGCTCTTCATAAAATCTTTCAAATTCATTTGAGGTAAAGTCACCACCTCTATCAGATCTTGGACACTTTATTTTCTTATTCATTTTATTTTCAACCATTGACTTAAAGATTTTAAATTTATCAAAAGCTTCTTATTTTTATTTTAGAAATGTAACACATTTAATCCTAGTAAAATCATCAATGAGTAACGTGAAGTACCTATCACCTTGAAGACTTGTTGCATTGGTAGGTCTGCATAGATCAGTATGAATTCATTCCAATGGTTTTGTAGAGGAATATTTCTTGTTGTTGAATCTTATCCTTGTTTTCTTTCCAATGTGACATTCTTTGTATAGTGTGTTTGTAGGTTTGACAAATTTTGGCATATCTCTAACTGCATGTGTCGAGTCGATCTTCACAAGGATATCAAATTTGATGTGTCTTATTATCCTATTTCATAGCCAACAATCACTTGTTTGTCCCAAAAGACACTTTCTCCCATTAGCTTGCTTTAGGTGAAATACATTTCGTTTAGTCCTAGATCCTTATGCCACCGATTTTCCAAAGTTTGCACTTTTGATTTCACATCCTTTGTCATGAAATATGAGATTGTATCCTTTCCTCCACATTTGACCTACTCTAAGAAGATTGTGCTTGATACTCTTAACATAGAGGACATATTTTGTCTTATTCTTCCCATCAATGCTTATTTTTCCTTTTTCACAAATCCTTGTAGAGGTATCATCCCCAAACTTGACTAATCCCCCATCCCATTTTGCAAATTTGATAAACTTGATTTTGTCACTAGTCATGTGGTTGGAACACCCACTATCAATCACCAAAGAGTTTGTCTCTTCTTGAGCATAAAAAGAAGTCCACGCAATCATAGATCTTTTAGTATTATTATCTTCTGAAGTGAAAGACATCTTAGTAGGATTAGAGCTTTAAGAATAATATTCTTCATATATTTTGTAGGGTCAACAACATTATTTCCAACATTAAGTGCCATGAAAAGAGTTTCTTCTATATCATCACTAAGAGTTTTATGTTCTTCATCTTTAAAAGAATAGTAATATTCTTTGACATATAGACTTCTTTTGAATTTTCTCTAGGATTCTTGTAGCCATTATCTAATTCTCTTAAGGTGCATTCAGAAGCACAATGACCAATTTTCCCATAATTAAACATTTGAAGAGTAACTTACCTTTGTATTTGGCAGTGCCCTTTTTTAGCCTCCTCAAAAGTTTGATTTTTCCTCATTAGAAAATTGCTCTATTCAAATACATCAATCTTCTCCTTCTTCCCAACTTTGAAAATTGCTTCCCCTTTGGACCTTTATCAAATTCTCTTATTTCAAAAGCAACAAGTGCACCATACAATTGATCCATTGAAAATTTGTCTAAATCTCTAGCTTCCTCAATAGAAGATACTTTAAGACTATAAAATTTTGGAAGAGATCTAAGTACCTTTTGTACCACAACTACTTCTTTTAGTTCTTCATGAAGACCTCTTATGATATTGACTACTTAATCTACTTGGAGCAAGTAACTAGCAATATCTTCATCCTCTGACATCCTCAAGTTTTCAAATTTGCCTCTGTAGATTTGTAACTTAACTTGTCTTACTTCAGTGTCTCCTCATAAATGTTTTTTTATCTTTTCCCACACATCCTTAGCAATGCATCAATGCATTACTTTCACAACTTTAAAGTCTTCTAAACCAAATAAAATAGAAATATTTTCCTTACTAGTGTTAACATATGCTTTAATTTCAATTGGATTAGTTGGAGGACCAGTAGGAGGAGTATAACCATCATTTGTTGATTGCCAAACCCTGAACCGCAAAAATGTCAAGTGGACTTCCATTTTCAATCACCAAAAATTGTAGTTTGTTCCATCAAACCTAGTCATCTTGTATGAGTGATAACCATCTTGTGTCATCCTAGATCTTCCTCAAGTTACTAGGCTTTCATCTAAGAAACCTAGCTCTGATATCAATATTGAACATGCCTAAATATTGGGGGGGAGGGGGGTGAATTAGCATTCACTTAAAATGTAAACCCTTTAGCACCATTAAAACTCAAGTAGATAAGCAATAACAAAAATTAGAGCATTCAACACAATTGCACATGAAAACACTAAATTTACATGGAAAATCCCACAAGGGAAAAACCGCGCTAAGGAATCTTACACTACAAATAGGATTACCACTTTTTTTGCGAAAATCAACCCAAAGAAGCAACAAATCCCTGAAATATTAGATTTATGGCTACAACCAAAGGAATAAATCTCACAATACAAATAGATTACAACTTTGTTTTAGGGCATCAACCCAAGGAAGCAATAACTCCTTGAAATATTAGATTTATGGCTACAACCAAAGGAGGTTCACTACTCCTCAAGAATAAAAACACTTACAAAAGGAGCCTACAACCTCATAATCATGGAAAACTATTAAGCTTCCTTGTAGAATAATTACACCATCGGCAACCTTCAACTGATTGGCTTTGGAACACTTTTGGGTTTATTCAAATGTAGATACCTTCATCTCACTACTTTCGTTATGCATTAAGAATTTATTTGCATCCTTCTCAACACTACAACTTTGCATACCTTCTACCACTAACAACTGATTTGATTTTTCATTTATATCGTCCATAAGCACCAACAATCTTCTCCAAATCGCACACGATGAAATATGTATACATGAAATGTGCATCGACCAAAGAGGTCGGCCCCAAACACTTTTATGGTGGAGTTGAAGTAAATATGGACCAAGGCAAGGAATAAAATAGGACCCAAAAATACACCTCTCATCCTAGCACAAGCCACAAGGTATTGGCACAAATATTCCATGTCGACTAGATAACCAATTAACCTTCCAAACATTTAGTCTAGTCAACAAATAGTATTGAAAAGACCATGAACCATTGTGTGGAGCTCATAACAACATCACATGCATTTCAACAATATTTTTGTACCATTCTTTTACATCGTCACGTCCAATTAAGTTGGCACACTACACCAAACTTGAAATGCTAGAATCATATGCAAACCAATCAATACAATCTTGAGATATTAGAATTAGATTCATACTTGCAGTACACCTAAGCACCTGAAACTTGAGGTGAAGTTAGATACAGATAATATGATCAAACTCCCCAAACTGCAAGAATAGATATTGAAATGTGAAGAAGTTTGGAGCATTCTTCATATCCATCCTGACGGACAATAATGTTGTCTTTACTCGGCAAGCTTCTGAAAATTTTGTCTTAGCTTATGTGACATGAAGTGAGAAACATACAAACTGCACAATCTCCTCAATCTAACTTTCAAATTGCAAAACCATGACTTCAAGGTAAAGAAATGAGATACAATTCCCTGAGCTAGAGACATCAACACATATGACATCCAACCATGAACATTAGATCAACACATTTGACATCCAACCATGAACATTAGATCAACTCACACATCATAGGTTGATATCACTTACAACACATTGTCACACAACTGCAACAATCTCCCCCTTTGGATAGCTAAACAAGATCATCATACATTATCATCAATGACAACACACACATTGCTCCATATTTGCAGAATTCTCCCTTATCAAGAGTTGACATCAATGACAACATGTTGCTCCATATTTGCAACAATCATATCATAGGTTGCAACACCAAATGTAAAATATAAGATATAATTTTATAGTGAATGTATGTTGAAATCTCCGAGCATCCAAGTACATAAAAAGTAATAGTTCATAGATGGAAAATATAAATGATCAAAAAAGAGATGTGAACCATAAAATAAGATATATGTAGAGAAACCCTTCTAGAAAAAACTCTTCACCCAAGATTTACTTAGCTTGTATTAATTCTTCAAATAAATTACACCAATAAAACTTGTCTCTCTAAATTTTTATAGCACTTTATGACTACAACAACCTATAGTACATTTTCTTTCCCTTCAACTAAAACAATTAATATAGACATGAGGAAAACCACAAATAATAAATGGTTCTGAACTCATGTGTTAGAAACCACTAGCTAATTAAGCATTAATATCCATGCATAAATCACCTGGTATTCTTAATTGCAAGTAATTAATAAATATGGTCAAATGTGCATTGAAGGTTGGATACACAATGACAAACCACAATACCCAAATTAAAAGGAATGAAATAAAAAATGACTTCTTTGATCTTCTCCAAGTTCACACATTACACCTTCTCATCCCGCTCTTTCTTTCAGCAACTAAGAGATTTGTAAATAATTATAAATACTTCTAATACTAAAACATCATAAAGTTTATAAGGTGTATGACACCTATATATATGTGAACAAAAGTAATAACTCCAAGGCAACTTTAAATTGAGTCCTTGTTTATATAGAAACCCAAGAATGCCCCCAAACACTAGGATATCTCAAGATTAATTTGTAGAGAAAAAAAGTGTTATGACACTTTTGCATTGAAATACTTCCAATATTAAAATATTATAAGGTTATAAGGTGTGTCACATTTATCTCAATAGAAATCACTTGGCAAACTTATATGTGTACAGAAGTAATAACTCTAGGACAATAGCACTTTTGTATTGAAATACTTGTAATATTAAAATATTATAAGATTTTATAAGGTCTATGACACCTATCCCAACAGAAACCACTTGGCAAACTTATATGTGGACAAAAGCAAAAACTCCAAGGCAACTTGAAATACTCAAGAATGTCCCAATGCTCCCAAACTGCACTAGGATAACTCAAGATTAATTTGTAAATGAATTCAAGAGAAAAACTTTGTATAGCACTTTTGCACTGATGTTTTGAAATTAAAATAAATAATATCAATTAACTTGTATGTGTCTCTTTTTAAGGAATTGGGGGTCTGCAACTGCGTATCATTTCCATCTTCTTATGATGGATCATGAAGTAATTCAATACATTGATGAAAAAGCTATAGACACTTATTCTTGAGAAGTTCTTTACAAATTCATTATATGAACTGTAGGATTATCGTATATCTGTAACTTGCAATTATCCACAACAAACACACCCGAATCATCCTCAAATTGGTTTGGCTTATCAAGCAAATTCAGCACATATAAGGTTGTAAATAGTGGCCGAATATACTTCCAGAATGACCAAACCAGAGTTGTCTGATACTTATTTTGACAACCAAGTTCAATTAGAACATGGCAGTCATGTCATAATCAAATTATTATGTTCACGAGATATCATGGACATAATCAAATTATTATGTTCACGAGATATCATGGACATATATACAGGGAGCAACAGAGTAAAAACAAATTTGAGAATAGACCAGTCAATGGCCCAGGAAGCTGAGTATGAGAAATGACAAATTTTATTGCTCGTACAGAGTACAATGAAAACAATCGAATCAAAGAATGAATGAAATCAAATGAAAGAATGACTGTGTAAAACAAACGATGGGTGCAGTAAATTTAGTAAGTATATTGTATATTAGTAACAAGTAGTCTGTCTACTGCTGTGATGCCGCTGCTTCTGGGGAAGAGGAGAGAGTGAATTCGGGTTTAATTTCCTCCAGCCTGTGCACAACTTCATCCATATCTGGCCTTGATGATGGAGTAGGATCCACACAGTGCATAGCCAACTGCAGTGTGTTAAGTAATTCATCTCCAGAAGTGGCTGCATCTTTCATCAACTCCAAGTCAAAAACTTCATTAGTCCACTCCTCTTTCACTATGGAAGCAACCCATTGAGGGAGATCCATCCCACTGTCTGCAGTCATGGACTCCCCTGGAGCCTTGCCAGTGAGGAGCTCCAGCAGGATAACTCCATAGCTGTAAACATCCGTCTTGGTGCTGGCTTTCTTCAGCTTTGTCAACTCGGGGGCCCGGTATCCAAGAGCCCCTGCTGTGGCGATCACATTGGAATTGGCAGCAGTTGTCATCAGCCTGGACAAGCCAAAATCTGAAATCTTGGCATTCATCTCTGCATCCAGGAGGATGTTGCTGGATGTGAGATTTCCATGGACAATGTTCTCCCTGCTGTGTAGATAAGCAAGTCCTCGTCCTGCACCGATTGCAATTTTCATTCTTGTATGCCAATTCAGAGGTGTTTCTGGGCCTCTTGCTGCAATGAACAAGAAAAATGCCCTGTCAGCAGATTCTTGGCTATAAAGACAATTCTCTTAATTTGGTTTAAAGATCTTTTCCAATTGCACAAAGTAAAGAGGTCAGCCAATACACTTGATGGTCAAACATAAAGATGGGAAAGTTTGAGTGCACATACACTGCAGTAAAACCTCTTCTAAGTATGAGAATCTTTTGTCAAAAATGAATTGTGTTACAAATATCTGAATCAATGTTTTAGATCACACTTGAGCTGAAGGAATCTAAATGATGGATCATGGAATATGATCTGAAACGCTCACTCAAAAATCTGTAACACAATTTAATCCAGAAACAGCATTATCATGTACCAAATTAACATTACCAATCTATTTCCACCTCTATGGGGGTCTGCCCAAGAGAGCCTAATCACTTAGTCTAAGGGGTAGGAGCCCTAATTATTGCCAACTAGCTTCAGAAGGCAATTTCTTGAACCCTATAAAACTTGGAAATTCATGAAGAGGGTTGAAAGGGCGAACTTAAGAGGCGCACCTAGGCACAGAACTGTTAGTCATAGCTATGGGGGTCTGCCCAAGAGAGCCTAATCACTTAGTCTAAGGGGTAGGAGCCCTAAGTATTGCCAACTACCTTCAGAAGGCAATTTCTTGAACCCTATAAAACTTGGAAATTCATGAAGAGGGTTGGAAAGGGCGAACTTAAGAAGCGCACCTAGGCACAGAACTCTTAGTTTAGTTATTGAAAAAATCCATATGGAACTGTATATAATTCCCTAGTCATAGTTGGAGAATTGGGCAATTGGTACTATTAAACATTGCACTTTGTCCAAAATGGTGCAGATGAATATTTCCATGTGCCCTCTCATAAGGGTACTGAGGGCACATAAGGGTACTGATTATACCAGCTGGGAAGAGAATACTTATTGATTGAAATGCACATCAAAGGAACTTTAAATATGGGAACTTAAGAAGCATACCTAGGCACAGAAGTATTAGTTCAGTTATAGAAATAATCCATACTAAAAGGCCAACACAACTCCCAAGCCATATTATATATGATTGCAATTTGGGCAATAGGTACTATTAAATATTACACTTCGTCCAAAATGGTGCATTTCATAAGCGTACTGATTATACCATATGCCACCTTTCATAAGGGTACTAAGATACCAACTGGGAAGAGATTACTGATTGACTGAAATGCACAGTCCATTGTCATAGTTGGAGTTGGGCAATTGGTACAATTAAACATTGCAGTTTGTCCAAACTGGTGCAGATGAATGTTTCCATGCGCCCTTTCGTAAGGGTACTGATTATACCAGCTGGGAAGAGAATACTTATTGATTGAAATGCACATCAAAGGAACTTTAAAAATGGGAACTTAAGAAGCATACCTAGGCACAGATCTATTAGTTCAGTTATAGAAAAAATCCATACTAAAAGGCCAACACAACTCCCAAGCCTATGGTTGGAATTTGGGCAATAGGTACTATTAAATATTGCACTTCGTCCAAAATGGTGCACTTCATAAGGTACTGATTATACCATATGCTCACTTTCATAAGGGTACTAGGATACCAAGTGGGAAGAGATTACTGATTAACTGAAATGCACATCAATGGATCAGAATAATCGCTGCCATTATTGATTCGATAGAGAACCAAAGTAGAGCTTGTCCTATTTCGTTTCTTTTGGGCCCTACTGCTTATAAGATTGATTCTATGGAAGCAAAATAAACTAACATACAAACAAGCAAAACAAACAAATTGACAACAGAAATAATAGCAGAATCACAAGCCATACGGGTGTTGGCAGGGATGGGGAAACATGATAGTCTCAAAGCAGGAATGATCTTTCAGTGAGAGAATTACCATGAAGGAATGCTGCAAGGCTTCCACCTGACATGAAGTCGAAGACTAGCAACTTTTCATCTTTAGGTCCCCAGTAATAAGCTCTTAGAGCAAGCAGATTAGGATGCCTGATCTTTCCAAGTGCATTGGCTTCAGCCTCAAACTCCCTTTGATTCTTGGCAATCCTCTCCCTAAGCCTTTTCACAGCCACTTGATTCCCATCCTCCAGAGTAGCCTTATATACAGTTCCATAGGTACTCTTGCCCATTACTTCTGCAGTGGCACAAAGTAGATCATCTGCTGTGAAAACCAGGGGGCCATCAAAATGTACAAGCTTTCCTCCTACCTCTCCTCCTTCCACCCCAGCAGACGGAGGAGTGGCACTCTTCTCACCACCAGATCTTGCAGCAGGCTGTGAAGATTTTCGACAGAAGAAACACAGGAGCAGAACCAGGCAGATGATCACTATCAAGCCAAGGGCACTTCCAAGAATGATAAAAACCAGAGCAAGAGTTTTGATTCTTCTGTTCTTCTTCGATTTTCCCATTGGAGTTGTTATAGGGGATCCACTTGGTGATAAAGATGTATTACAGGGATTGGAACCGCTAAATCCACAAAGCCCCAAATTCCCCACAAAAGAGCTGGAACTGAATTTCCTTGCCAAGGAGGATGGAACAGAACCGCTGAGCCCATTGTCGGATACATTGAAGCTTGAAAGATTTTGTAGTCTCCCCAGTGTGGATGGAATGCTCCCATTTAACCTGTTTAGTGATAAATCAAGAGAGGAAAGACCAGAGATATTTCCAAGCGATGAGGGAATTCCCCCCGTCACATTGTTCTGTCTCAAGCTGAGGGATACCAGCTTGTGAAGCTCTCCCACTCTACTAGGAATAGTATGATCAATCATATTGTACTCCAAATCCAGCTGGTTGAGATAAGTAAGATTGCACAGTTCTTCGCTGAAACTTCCATTCAATCTATTATGAGAAAGATCAAGGGTTTGGAGATGTAGTAAATTACCAAGCTCAGTAGGAATGCTGCCTTGAAGCTGGTTGTGACTAAGAACAAGCTCTCTGAGATTCCTCAGATTTCCAATGGAATGAGGAATGCTGCCCGAGAAGCCATTGTTTTGAAGATGCAGAGACTGGAGCTGAAACTCGTGCTGTCCTCCATCCCATATATCAGGCAATGGGCCACTAAGATTGTTATTCTGGAGGTTTAAGAATGTCAGAGAGGGATTCCGAGCCAGGTCCACAGGAAATGCCCCAGTGAGGTTGTTGAAGCTCAAGTTCACTCTATACAGTTTGGTTGAGTTCCCAATACCCCTAGGAATGGGCCCAATTAACAGATTGTTGCTGAGATCCAGAGCTTGAAGAGCAGGAGAGTTACCAATGCCTGAAGGAATGTTACCAGAGAGTCTGTTATGAAACAGATACACACCTCTTAGATTCTTAAGGAAGCCCAAAGAAGAGGGCACAGGACCCTCCAAGACATTGTGATGCAGGTTGAGCTTCCTCAATTGAAAAAGCTGACCCACTTGCTCTGCAATGCGCCCTCCAAGACCCCTCCATGGAATCTGTATAGCAATCACTTGGCCTTTTACACATTTGATACCCACCCACCCACCAGAGCATGCTCCAATCCCACTATCATTCCAGCTCCTCAGAACACCCCTGGGATCATTCACTGTATGCTTGAAGGCCTGAAGAGCTTGATAGTCCTCCTGTGTCACAACAATCCCATCATATTGACCTGAAACACTGAGCACCACAGTCAGCCAACACAACACCCACTTCACCAACGCTCCTTGTAATTTCATCTTCTCTACTCCCACTGCACTCAAACTGCAAGTCTGTCTAAGAATAAGCACACTCCAAAATGTAATATTCAATCTCCCAAGCTCCACCCTGCTTCACCTAGAAAACAAAAAACAACTCCAAAATCAGAAACCAGCAGTACAGTCCATCTGCAGTTCAACATTTTCATTTTGCATCTGAAACCAGCATTCCAATCTCTCTGCAGTCTAACATTTTCATGTAGTGATATTGCAAGTTGGCAACCAAAAAACAATCTTTTAGATCTCTAAATGCCCACTGAACATCAAAAACCATTTGCCTCTACAGTACATAAGTACCTAAGCATTCTAAGTTCAAAATAGAAAGTATAACCCACTACCTTCAACAACTGATATCTATAAGCAGAAACAGCGCAGAGAGTACTTACATTCACAGACTGAGCACAGCAACTTAAACACACAAAAATCAACGCTTCAAAATCCTCATAACTGCCATTTCACTCAAAGCATCTTAAATCTCAGGAAAAACAGGACAAGAAGTTTCCCTTAAAGAATCAATCCACACTTTATCAGTACTGAATACAATTTTACCTCAAATTGCACAAAAAATTAAAAAGATGGGCATTCATCGAACACTCACCCCTACCAGTCCAACTTATTTCTTCCTTCATAATGATGCATTTACATGTGGAAGCCAAATTGGGGTGCTCAGAAAGTGTTGGGCTCCTGACTGGCTGAGAAGGCGGAAGATTGTTTTTTTACCAATTTCCAGGAACCAAATGGGTCAATTGACAGGCCCACGTACTATTTTGTCATCGTAAACTGCGAAGAAATATTTGTACTCGCTTCCCCAGAGGCCTTACTTGATGCGGTCATCAAAATGGGCTGAGAAGTCACGAGTTGTCGTTAACAACGGCTCTTTTGTGCTGCCCCTAACGGCTATATGACTGCGCAAATCCAACGGGCTACTGCATGTAGTCACGCGGTTCAACAACTTTAATTGATTGTTTTATTTTGAAGTCTAGGGAACGTTTAATTGTGGAGAGGGTTTGGTCTAGCCAATGGTTGTATGGAGGGGGCTACCAAACCTTAAAGGTGTGTTATAATTTGTACTCTCGCCCTCATCAATTTATTTGTTTTTTATTATTTCTTTTTGGGGTTGAGAGGAAATTCTAACTAAATAAGGGTCCCAATAAAGTAAAGGCACTTTAATGTAATCCTTGGGATGTTACTTAAACTTGGCCTCACTTTTTAATAAACTACAAATTACATGCCCATGTCGCTTTCATTTAGGTCTTGGAGCTATTTTGATTACAATATTGTAAATCTATAATTATGTAAGAAAATGGGTCATGACATCATATATTCAATTTTATTGTTATTATTAATCTTAAAATTTATATTTTTTCAAACATATTTTGGTCATTTTACATAAGAATTATAAATACAAACATGAGTCAAGTCACTTCTACTATGTAAATACAAACCCTTCATTTTTTTAATTTTTAATTCAAATTCTTACTTTGCCAACCATTTCATTAGTTAATGTGGCCGACTTAGTGCATGTTATATTGATTTGTATCCTTAGTTGTTATGTTTAAGAACATTTATTCATTCATTTGAAAATGATATAAAAGATCACCTGGGACTTAATGCAAGAATTCATGTATTTACGAGAGCATTTTGGCATATTATCAAAGCATTGAAAATGACATAGAAGATCACCTAAGGCTTATGTCATAAGTCATGTATTTATGAGAGTGTTATAACATACTTATCAAAGCATTTTACAATGTATCACATCATCTTAGGTTTATTACATGCTTTATTGTTGTCTTAGATCATTTTTTTAAGAGTTATAAAGCTAGTTTGTTAGAGGTTTGTGTAAGATTTGGTAATGAAGGTAGCCACCCAAGATCTAGAAGCCAAATGGAATGCACAATAACAAGAGAGAATGAATATGATAAGAATAAATTGTATTCCTATCAACAATGTAATACAATCAATCAACTAGAACCAATGGATTCAACTGGAATTAATTGGAATGTGATAACATGATAACACCACCTAAAGTGGAAAAACTCTATGCACTGGTCCCTGAGTAAACTTAATCAACATGTGTGTCTATGTCCTAGGAGAATGAAATACTAGGTGTAATAATTAAACACACCAACCCCCCTATCCCCCATTATGTACAACATAGGGAGAATGTGTACACACAATGCAAGATGGATCCTGGCTACCAGGCCATGTTAGGTACCCATGTACAATGCAATGCAATCTCTCACAAATGAAGAAAAAGAGAAAACCCAGTGGGAAAAAATCATCCCCAAAAGAGAGATGGAAACAAACAAAACATGATGCATGAAGGACTCAAGACCCCTCAAGGACTACATACATCATGTATATACAACTAAGTATACCCCCATAGGAAGGGAAAAGAGATTTGATATCGCCCCCACAATGAAGAATGTCTTGCAATAATGGTGAGTGTTTGAAGGTCAAACATAGTCCAATGCCACCCAGATCTGGAAAGGAAAATTGGTGAATGGTGGAATATCAGAGTTGATGGGACAATGATGTTCAAAGTCACAAAAAAAATCAAAAACATCAAGGAAAATATTAAAGTTTGGAATAAGGACGTTTTTGGGGACATCTTCCAGCAGAAGAACTTTGCTAAACAAGAGTTAAACTCTATTCAGGAAGTTATCCAAAGACATGGTCTTTCTGATTTAATCTTAGAGAGTAAGAGCAGAAAGACCTTGTTAGTTATTATGACATCATATCTAAAGAAGAAACCTATTTGCGCTAAAGATCTAGGGTTGTTTGGCTCAAAGAAGGGGACAAGAATACTAGGTTTTTCCACTTAGCTACTCTACAACATAGAGTGGCCAACAAAATAACCAAAATTTCTAGGAATGACAAGGAGGTTAACAAGGAAGAGGAAATCAACCAAGAAGTTGTTGACTTCTTTTCTTCTTTGCTGGCTAAAGAGAAAAATCTAAACCTTAGCAATCATAATTTGTTACTTGAGGCCATTCCAAACATTTTCAACAAAGACTAGAACTTTATGTTGTAGGCTATTCCTTCTGGGAAGGAGATCAAAGATGTGGTCTTTTCCTCTGAAGGAGACAAAGCTCCTCGACCAGACAAATTCTCGATGTTCTTCCAAAAGTTTTGGCAGATTTTCAAGAAGGATGTCTCTAATGTTGTGAAAGAATTCTTTGGAAGTTGATGTTTGCTTAAAGAAATCAATGGAACCTTTTTAGTTATGATTCCCAAAATTGTTGGGGCTCAGTCCTTTTATCAGTGCAGACCTATTAGCCTTTGCAATTCCATTTATAAGATTATGTCGAAAATCTTAAATTCTAGACTGTTGGCTATTCTCCCTTTGTTGATTGCTCCCTAGCAGAATGGGTTCATCCCAGGTAGACAAATCCTTGACTCTATTATTTTGGTTCATGAAAACATACACTCAGCTTCTTTGGCTAGTAATCAGGGCTTTCTCCTCAAACTTGATCTGTTTAAAGCTTATGATCAGGTTGATTGGAATTTTTTGAGCCTTGTTCTAAGGAAATTTGGCTTCAATGAAAGGGTTATTCAGATAATTTCCCAGTTGGTCTCTACTGCTTCATTTTTTGTTATCATTAATGGTTCTGCTTCCAAGTTCTTCAAAAGCTCCAGAGGTCTCAGACAGGGAACCCTATCTCTCCTATTCTTTTTACTCTGTTGTCTGAATACTTGGGGAGATATTTTAAATTGTTGGTGGACAAGGGTGTTATCATGGGTTGCGACCTTCCTCCAATCCTGTAACTTGCTCCCACGCCCAGTTTGTGGATGATACTATCACCATGGTAACTTCTACTGTCAAAGAAGCTAGTGCTGTGAAAAAGGCCCTTAATATTTATACCAAAGCTACTGGCTAACTGATTAACTGGAACAAAAGTGTCTTATTCTTCATCAACACCCTGAATGATAGGCATGTCATAATAGCCAAAATCTATTGCAAAATCAGTAGCTTTCCTTCCTCCTACTTAGCCCCCCCCCCCCTTGGACTGAATGTTACTGACTCTTTTTGGAATTTTCTTATCAATAAATTTAACAAGAAATTGGCTGGATGGAAAGGCACTATTTTATCACAGGCGGGTAAGGTTACCCTTATTAGATATTCCTTGCAAAGCTTGGTTATGTATGCTCTTAGTTTGTTTAAGATTCCTGTGAAATTCTCTAAAAAGATTGAAATTGTACAAAAAAGATTCCTTTGGTCTAGTGTTGAGGAAGAAACTTTATCCCTCTGATTTCTTGGAATAAGGTTTGTAAACCCAAAAAGATGGGGGGTTTGGGGTTAAGGCTAGTCAAAGTTATCAACAATGCCCTACTGGCCAAACATATGTGGAGGATCTATGGGGAACCTAAGGAATGGAACACCATTTGCAGACAAAAGTGCCTCTATGATCTCCCTACTATAGATGTTTTTCTGTCTAACATTGAAAAAGTGGAAGGTTCTATTTTCTGGAGGAATATTAACTCTATCAGAAATCTTGCCAGCAAGGGGAAGAAATGGAAGCTAGGAAATGGCCAAAGCATCAAGCTATGGGATGATCCTTGGTTGATGGATATGCCCCTATGTGACAACCTTGATTTTTATGATTCCATAAATAGATGCAAAAATAGATATGGTACTATAGCTTAAGATTATTGGATTAACAATAGCTGGGTGAATCTGGCTGGAATAAACCATGTTTTTTACTGTATTATCAAAGCCCTCCTGGCTCAGTGCATCTGTGACACTAAGGATGCCTCTATGATTTGGGGCCCTACTCCTAATGGGATCTTCTATGTTTCTTTGGCCAGTTTACTTCAATTTGACCCTCCTGACCCCAAACCTTTCTGGGCCAAGGCTTGGAAAAAATCTCTCACTCCTAAGATTAAGATCTTCTATTGGATTTTCATCCAGAATAAATCCCTTACGGCGGATAACCTCAAAAGGGGGATTCTCTATCCCTAATAGATGTTGTCTTTATTGTGAAGATGAGGAAGATACTAACCACCTTTTTTTGAACTTCTCTTATTCCCAACATGTGTGGTCTTTCTTCTTGCAGAAATGGAACATTTGTTGGATTTTTCCCCGCTCCATCCAGGAGTTTTTCCAGCAATGGCACAGTCCTAGTGCCAATGATTTGGTCAGTGAAACTTGGAATCTGGTGGCCCCCCACATGGCGTGGAACATATGGAAAGAAAGGAATAATAGAATTTTTTGAGACAAATCCAGTAATCCTTCTAGTGTGTTTGAAAAATCCCTTAGAGGATGCCATGAAAATATTTCTAAGGGAAACACGCAGCTTTGTTGGAATATCAATGAAACTAAGACTAAGGAGGGTAAACGTGAGAACAGTGTTTGGAGATCCCTTCCAGATGGGTGGCTTAAGATCAATTTCTATGTTGCTTCCAAGGGAAATCCTGGCCCTACTGGTGTGGTAGCATAATTAGAGATTGCAGTGGCAATTTCATTAGCGCTATTTCCGCTCCTCTAGGAATTCAAACCAATCACATTCCTGAAGCTATGGGAGCTCTTCATGGCCTTCAACTTGTTAAAAACCCCAATTTTAAATTTTTTTGGCTTGAGGGAGATTCTATGAACATTATTAAGTGTCTCAAGGGAGAAGCTATACCTTCATGGGCCATTGATATTGTGATTTCAAAGGCGAAGGAAATTATTTGTGAATACACTCAAGTGCATATATCCCACATGTAAAGGGAAAGAAACTTCATGGCGGACAATTTTGCTAATTTGGGAGTTAAGTCTGGTGATGTCACCCTATGGGAAAGCTTTGCAAATTTGGATGAGGACACTAAATCTAAAATTAATTATGAAAAAATCAAACATAAAGAAGGAATGCTCTAAGCTGTCAAGTGTTACACATAAGAGTACTAAGGAGCCTGCGGATAGTTATTGGAATGATTGGAGCGGAGGATTTGGCATTATTCTCCCACACATTCTGGGTTGTTATTTCCAACTGTATGAACTTTTCTAAGAAGGATAACTTTTGAAAGCACATTCTCGAAGCTGAGCAGAGAGAAAAGAGTCTAGATTTGAAGTTTATCATCATGAGTGGCGATCTCAAAAGGGAGGAACCTACAAGTTGTCGTAAGCTTCAAGGAGAAGATATGTGTATGGTATGGCATAAACTAAGGAAGGGATGTATCACCTCGTTTCTAAAAAAGCTTCATGTGTTTGATAAAATAGTGACCCAAAAGTTTTTTGAAGGATGGAAAAGAGAGACCATTACTATGCATGGGAAGACTATCAACCTTTCGATTGAAATTATTGCCCAGGTGACTGGTATACCCAACAAGGGTTTAAACTTCTATAGAAATAGGAAGATCTTAGTTATGGCGGTTAAGAAGTTTCCCAAATCTAAGAAGCAGAAGAAGGATTTCAAAGATGCTCGAGCCAATGGGTACATTGATGTCAACAAGGTCAAGGATATATGGCGCAATAACCTCCTAGTTGTTATGGATTATTTTACGCTCGATGAGCGGTTCATGCATGCATAGTCCCACCATTTCATGTTTCTCAATCATTTTAGGTATAAGGATACCATCAACATCCCTTATTACTTACATAGCTCTCTAATTAAAAGCCTAAATGAGCATAAGAAGAAGGCTAAGAAGGCCATTCTACATGAAGGGTTGATTCTGTTGATTTATAAATACATAAGGGATTTCATCCCTAACCCTACTGTCAAAATGCCCATTAAGGGAAAGG
The DNA here is from genome assembly GCA_018584345.1 of Thuja plicata. NCBI lineage: Eukaryota > Viridiplantae > Streptophyta > Pinopsida > Cupressales > Cupressaceae > Thuja > Thuja plicata. Next base: position 116,709 of record MU225122.1, read on the forward strand.
GTAAACATATATTTGAGGTTAATCTTGAAAGCAGTTTGAAGAAGCATAGGTTTGTGAAGACGAAAGCTATAGAGAGTAGCTATGATGAAGACGATGACACTGAGGTTTCATAGGAAGTGAAAGACCACGAATCCAAGATTGAGAAAAACCCTAATGGTGAAGAGGAAGATATTGAGGACTCGGAGGACATTTTCGAGTCTCAGGACAAGGGTGAGGAAGAGAATAGGGATCGTGAGGAGACTAGGAAGAAAGTATAGTAGAAGAATGAGACCACTGATATTGTTGCCGATGATACCCATAACAATGACTATGATACCCAGAATAGGGAGGTTGAGGCTAAGGAGCAGAACAAAGAAAAAGAGAATTTGGGTAGTATGGAGAATGCAGAGAATGTCAATGTGTAGTGAAGGGACATTGAGAATTCTAAAGACATCATTCTGCAAAACTCCCAAAATGTTGATGACTTGGTTGATACTGCTATCCACTATGCAGAGAAGAATACCCTTGAGAGGAATTTCCAAGCGGAGGAAGTACCCATTCTTGATGAGTTTGTGGAGGGCATGAGACATGATATGCAAGTCTCTCAAGATACCCAGGATAATTCCAAAGAGGATAACATTGACACTAGTGAGAGAAGAGTCAGAGAATCCTCTATCAGATTGGTCTTTGACGACTTCGATGATAAGGAGGAAGTTACTATTGGGGTTCTTCAAACTGCCAAAGCTCAGGCTCTGTATTCTTTCAGATACAACAAGTGGTGTTTCCATGAGATAAAGAGGCTCAACCTCAAATGCAGGAAGTTGGAAGCTACTAATGCCATCCTTCAGGAGAAGTTGGAAAAAGGTCTCAATGAGGGAAACTTGACCCAGAATTTGAACATTGTCCTTGATGAAGTGTAGAACAAGATAAATAAAATGGAGAGCACTATCATGGACATTCTCAAGCATAGTAAGGAAAGTATGATAGTGACCATCAACAATCTGAAAATCCTGGTCAACTTGCTGGAAAGCGGCATGGGTGAGGAAGATGATCAAAAGAATGATGCTGAGGTGGCTACTGGTGGTCCAAGCTCTAGAACCTGAGCCAACATCAAGAAGAAGTCTCTCGCTTTGAAGATGAATGTGGAAGAGATGAAAATAAATATCATGAGCATGGATGAAATCCAGGCCAGAATGGATGAAACCATGGATGAAAAAGCTTGAATTCTAAATATTGCCAGTTGATTTGGTGCTTTGCCTAGTTTTTTTGTCTTTTGTGCTGGTTTTTAGTTTTTTGTTGGTAGAGCTTCCCTTCTGTGGGTTGATCGTTGTTGGCATTCTTTTTTTGGCTAATCCTACTTCTTCTTATCTTTTTCTTCTAGATTTGTAAAGGGTTTTGGGTCCCCTTCAAAACCTATTTTTACCTATAATCAAAACATATTCCAATGCTTGCAAATAACATTTCTCCCATTGGGGAGAAGAGAAACCAAGTACAAATGTAGGAATTCTTCCCATTTTGGATAGGAATTGGGAAGTGGAATCCAAATGTAGGATGATGATGATGTCATTGCATCTAGGTGATGCTCATAGAGGTGAAGCAATGAGTGTTGAGAGTTCCATTCATTATCATGAGGGATGGCTTCTTGTGAACCACTACTCGATGAAATATGGGTCAATGAGTTTGACTCAAAAACTACAGAGTTGGATCCTGATAGCAATATCAAAAATTGACTTGTGGAAAATATCTCCTACTTCTGAATGATTCAAGTCACTTGCACACACGTAAAAATACAAACCCTTCACTTGAAAGTTTATAATTCAATTCTTACCTTCTCAACCTTTTCATTAGTTTTTTTGGCAGATGCAATGCACATTATATTGATTTGAGTGCTTAGGTGTGTATATTAAGAAATGGGATGCAAGGGGGATTGATCTTATTTCCTATTGCACATAGGAAGGAAAATGACCCACTAGGCCCAAGTAGGACTTAAGCTTTAGGTGGGTGCAATTATCCTTCGTTATAATGATTAGAATGAGTTGAATTTAGATGAATATGATTGGGTGACACAAGACAGAAGATAAAATAAGCCAAAGTGACAAGTTTTAGATTATACATACAACCAGAAAATAGGCAGTAACCTATAAGTACCAAAAATAGTAACCAGACAAAAATACTAACATGTAGTTTTAATTTGAAGCTCATTTGTAGGTAAGAGGTATCCCAAAGTGTCCTACTCTGGGAAGAGGTCGCCTGATTTGTTCTATTCCCAAGACTTTTTGTTGAACCAAATTCCAAACTATTCATCAGATTCTATACTTTCCAGATCTGCAACAATAGGTTCACTACATGTACCTGCACATAGAAAAAAAGGGAGAAAGTTTGTGTAGAGGGGTTTGCCTCGGTCAAACCTCGGTTTGGAATCAACCTTGAAATGAAGTGAAAGTGTGCTATCATATAGCAGATGCTAGATCTGAAAATTGAAGTATATCATACCTTGGCAATGCAAATGCTTCTCTGAATGTGATCAAGTATGTTGATGCAATAACCTTGAGTGCACACAAAAACCCAAAAGGAAATCATGAAAGACAAAATCTTGTGTAATGGATGTTGTAGTTTGTCATAATGCTTGATTAAGAAGATGAAAGAGTTGAATACTTTAATGAATGTGGATGGATTCTTTCATTATGATCTTCTTCCTTGATGGTAGACTCCTTTTATTGGCCTTCAATGAGGGAAAAAAAATTGATCCATGGAGAATATTGTCTTGAAAACACCTTAGAATGCTTGAAATCTTGCTTGATAATGCTTAGATATGAAATTGTAGGAGAGATCTTGAATTCAAACTTTCTTTATGTCCAAATGAGGAGAGATAGGTTTCTTTTGTACCTCTCACAACATTTTGGAAGTCAAAATTTGAAGGAGGTCGACATAAATAGAAAAAATCCTACTAATTCCACAAGATGGGCCCCTGATTCAAATATAGGGCCAAACATTGGAGAAGAGGATTCCATGGGCGTCCTCTTCTTTCTAATCAGGACCACATATCCCACATAGCAAGGGGTTTCAGATTACGAGGTATGACTGATTTTGGGATTAGGAAGAAGAACAAAGCCCACAAATGGTAACATAGGGCCCATGTTGGGAAATAAATGATTGAAGGAGAGAAATAATAAAGGAGCATTCCTAGAAATAAGGGCTCTATTTTTTATGAAATTGAATTAAGACAAGACTCATATTTGAATTTAGATATTCATTAAGTGCAACATGAAGTCCTATTATGCATGTTAAAATAGAAATACACTAGCATGGGTGATAAATAATCATGAAATTGTACATACCCATAAGGTGCTTACAATTTATGATGGTACATTTAGCCCCCACTTTAGTGGAAGTATGAGATTACCTCATGCTCACGATAAAGGAAACAAGAGAGAAGAGAAAGAGAGAGAAATGATCATGGAAAAACTGCAAAGAGATAATACATCACTAAGTTTAAGGACACAAACACCCAAGTGAAGGATCTTAACCTGCACAACCATGCACGAGGGCAAAAAAGAGACAAAAGACAAAAGACACAAACACAAAAAAGGGGTTAGTGCTAAAAATAAAACTCCAAATCAATGAGTTAAAGAGACCTCGATCAAGAAAACATCCCAACCACTAGCATCACACTCGAAAAGCTATTGCAAGAGAAAAAATGGTCACATGGAAAGGGCAAGAGCATACACCAAGGAAAAGACAACACACCATAATATAACCCACTAGAAAATCTATGAGAGCATATAAGAAAAGAGAGAGACCATGAATCTAACAGTATAGCAAGTTGTGTTATGTTAGGTGATCCACGAGAGATGGGAAGAGGAAAGAGTTGAAAGGCTAGTTGGTTGTTTTATGTTAGTTACACTCATCCCAAGAGAGAGAGAAGGTAGAATTGATGGTATGGAAAGTTGTTATGCTAGTCAATTCTACCTTGAAAAATTTGTGCACAGGGCGGCTTATCCTAAACAAATAATTGTCTCCATAGGGAATTTTTAGAAAGGGAGATCAGCCCTAGGAAAAGCACATTCTTTGTATGGAACCATAAAAAATGACCAACCTAAGGATCTATAAAAATGATTAATCCCAAGGAAATAATAGTCTCCTTAGAGATCAATGAAAGAGATAGTCTAAAGATCCATAAACATGATCAATCCTAAGGAAAACATAGTCTCCTTAAGGATCAATGAAAATGATCAGTCTAAGGATCTATAAAAATGATCAGTCCTAAGGAAATAATAGTCTCCTTAGAGTTAATGAAAGTGATTAGTCTAAGGATCTATAAAAATTCATTAGTCCTAAGGAAATAATAGTCTCCTTAAGGATCAACAAGGTTGCTTAATGTACAAGGAGGTTGCATATATTCTCCCCTCCTTATGATGGTGACATAGAAATACCATGGCATCATAAGGAAAAGAGAACAAGGATACCTAATTCCAACAATAAGAAGATATCCTTAAAACAATAATAAATGTCTTAACCTTAGCGAAGAGGGGAGACTCTTATTAGACAAGGAAAAGATAATCGTGAAAGGATATCCACAAGTGGGAAGAGACCCTTGAAAGGGAAGAGATATTAGCTACAAGATATCTACCTTCAAGAGGAGTTCTTGAACAAAGATAACATCTTCAAGACAAAGAGGGAGAAGAGAACAAGAATGCATCCTTTTAGCTCCTTGTTGCTAGGTCAAAAATGGATTCTTAATGAAGGATGGAATAATTTAAGCCCCATGTAAGGGTATTTGTTTAGGATGAAAATGTTTTAACAAATAAAAGAAGAGGTTGTGATAAAGGATACACACCTCTTACATTAGAGAGAATCTCAAATAAAATTGAACAATTCCATATAAGAAAAGAATGTCACATGATAAAAAATGCCACCCCACCAAGGAAAGTGGACCCTTAAAGAAAAAAAGGGAAGGAAAAGAAAAATATCTTGCCCCCAAACATAGAGGCAATAGAAAATTCAACATATTATGCATACTAAGATAATGATCAATTGTAATAGATAAACGCTTCCAAGAAAGGAAGAGATTGTACAAGATATCAATTTCTTGAAAAGAGACAAATCTTAGAACAAAGAAAGTCCAGACAACAAAGGAGAGTACATTAAAATTGATACAAAAAACAAAGAGATAGTGGATCTTTTGAAAAAAGGAAGGACACCTATAGTCCCTAAGTGAAAGATCATTTATAACAAACATGCTCTTTGAAGCATGAAAAATATTGTTTAACAAAGATTAAAATCCCTTTCATGAAAAAAAGAATTTCATGCCAGAAAGAATGTATCATTATAAAATATGCAAGTCCACAAATGGAAAATGGGTCCTATGAAAGGAGAAAGAATTGAAAAGAGAAAGACAAATGATTTCATATTATACATGCTTAGTGGAAAAATCAATTACAAGAGATATACACTTCCAAGAAAGGAAGAGGTTGTAAACAAGGCTATCAATCTCCTAAAGAGAAAGATTCTTAATAAACAAGTTCATGCCTAGAAGGAAATTGTAGTATAAGAGATTTAACCAACAAAGAGGTAATGAATCCTTTATAATGAGGATGAATGAGATAGAGAAACCTTGCCCTCCAAGCAGAAGGACAAGGGAAAGGACCTATTATGTTGTTCAAAATGAACATCATGAAAAAAAGAGCCCCTAATGAAGTAAGCCTCTAAGATTACATGATGGAACAACATAATAGGAAAAATTAATGCTAAGGTACTATGTTTTTAGTACTATTATATATAAGCTCTTGGATTCATATAATGACATTATTTTGTTTAGACAAGAAATGAGTGATGAAGTTTTGAAAGGGGTTGTGGACAATATTTCCTTGAGTTGTAATTCTAGTGCCTTGTAAAGGAGGAGGATCTATAGGAACTTGGTCCATCTTTCCAAGATATTTTCCACTATAGGTTTGTGTATAAATCATGGCATAACCAATCTCATGAGATATTTTTGGTTAGGAAGGTAGAAGGATTTCATAATGAAGCTGATGAAAAGGTGTTGTGTAGGAATGTATAGTAGGGGGATTGATCGTTGTAGGGAGATGCTTAATCCCATAAACATTATTTGTATTCACTTTAGTAGGTTGATTAGAAGTTTTGTTATCTAGGTCTCTATCTTTACCCAATGGTATAGTAGGAGATAGGTCATGAATGAAACACATAGCATCATCTTATTTTTTAAGAGATTGATGGTTATGATAAGATGGAGAGGAAGGAAGATCTAGAGGGATACCATGCTTAATCTCTTGCACAAAGATACCTTTGGGGGGAGAAGTTCTACTACTCTCTAATGTGAAATACATAGGAGGGTTAAAGTTGCATTCATTCAAAAAAGCTACATTAGGAGAGGGAAAATTATGAGTCATCAATGCTTTCTTATTAGAGGATGTATCATGTGAATGTAGCAAAGGTAGAGTATCCTTAAGAGGGGCAATGTCATTTATTTATTAAAAATATCCCTAGGAGTAAGATGATCTTTAGGAGAAGGACAAACATAACTCATTAAGGCCTCATCTATAGAAGAAATGTCAAGTAAATGCATAAAAAGTGGGGTATCGTTAGGAGAAATTGTCATGATATAAGCCTCTTGCACCAAATAATCCACATAATGAAGGGACATTACAAGAGAAAGATCATTATTGTTTTTAAGGCCTCTTTCTTAGGAGGGAGATCCTCAAAAGAAGTGGTGATAATATACTCTTGTACCAAAATGTCCTTATGGGTGGGATTAGTTTTAGAAGAAGGCATATGATGAGAATGGATGAAATGAAGAACTAAGTTATCATCATATGCATGAAAGGGAACATCTTGAAGCTCTTGAAGAAAAATTGAGATTAAACTAGAAAATTAAGATAACCACTCCATTCATACAAATCAAATTGAGATAAAGGAAATGAAATGTAATGCATGAAATAAAATATTTTTGTATATTTTATTGTTTTCACAAATGCAATGCAATGTAAGAATAAACTAGATCTATAAACATGTGCAATTTTTATTTTTATTTTGTCTTTTTTACCATTTTACCAATGCAAGTGTACTAAATGCATAAATTGAAACAATGCAATGTATGTAAATGATATCTAAACACCAAATCATAAGTGGAAATGTTATGAGTTGGGTTCACCAAAATGTACAGTAAGAAATGGGATGCAAGGGAGATTGCACATAGGATGGAAAATGACCCACTAGGCCCACATAGGACTTAAGCTCTAGGAGGGTTCAATGATCCTTCACTGTAATAGATTAGAATGAGTTGAATTTAGAGGAATATGATTGGGTGATACGAGATAGAAGATGAAATAAGCCAAAGTGACAAGTTTCAAATTATATAGATAGACAAAAAAAAATAGACAATAACCTGTGAGTACCAAAAATAGTAACTAGACAACATTTCTAACTTGTGGTTTTAGTTTGAAGTAGATTCATAGAGAAAAAGGTTTCCTAGGGTGTCCTATTCCTAGGGAGAGGTCACTGAGCCATTATGTTCCTAGAAATTTCTCACAATCCAAATTCCAGTCTATTTTTTAGGTCATGCAGTTTCTAGATCTGCAACAGTAGGTTTGCCACCTGTACCTGCACACAAAAAAAATGGGGAAAAGGGTTGTTTAGAGAGGTTTGCCTCAATGAAACCCCAATTTGGAATCAATCTTGAAATAAAATGAATGTGTGCTATCATATAGTAGAGGCTAGATCTAAAAAATGAAGTATACCATACCTTGGCAATGCAAATGTTTCTTTGAATGTGATCAAGTATGTTAATTCAATAGCCTTGATTTCACACAAAAACCCAAAATAAAATCATGAAAGATAGAACCTTGTGTAATGGATGTTGTAGTTTACCATAATGCTTGATTGAGAAGAAGAAAGACATGAAGACTTTAATGAATGTGGATGGATTCTTGCACTATGATCTTCTTTCTTGATGGTAGACTCCTTTGTTTGGCCTTTAATGAGGGAAAGAAGCTTGATCCATGAAGAAGATTGTCTGGAAAACACCTTAGAATGGTTGAAATCTTGCTTGAGAATGCTTAGGTGTGAAATTGTAGGAGAGATCTCAAATTCCAACCTACCTTATGTCTAACTTAGGAGAGATAGGTTTATTGTATACCTCTCACAACATTCCAAAAGTCAAAATTCAAAGGAGGTTGACATAGATAGAAAAAATATCATTAATTCCACAAGATGGGCCCTCAATTCAAATTTGGAGCCAAACATTAGGGAAGAGGACACCCTAGATGTCCTCTTCCCACCAATTAGGCACAAAATCAAGACATGTATCCCACATAGCGAAGGGATGTCAAATTATAAGGTATAACTGATTTCAGGATCGGGAAGAAGAAAAAAAGGCCACAGATGGTAACATAGGGCCCATGTTGGGAAATAAATGATTGAATGAGAGAAATAATAATGGAGTTCCCCTAGAAATAAGGGATCACATTGATTTTTGATGAAATTGAATTAAGACAAGACTCATATTTGAATTTATATGTTTGTTAAGTGCAACATGAATTTCCATTATGCATGTTAAAATGGAAATACACTAAGATAGGTGCTAAAAAATCATGAAACTGTGCACACCCATAATGTGTTTACAATTTATGACGGTACAAGTTGTTATGTTTAAGGACATGTATTCGGTCATTTAAAAATGGTATAGAAGATCACCTAGGGCTTATGCAATAATTCATGTATTCATGAGAGAATTATAGCATACTATTAAAGAATTTTACATTACATCATGTCATCTTAGGTTTATTACATGCTTTCATGTTGTCCTATATCCCTTTTTTGAGAGTTATAATGCTAGTCTATTAGGGTTATGGGGATTTGAACAAGGAGAATATGACCTTCATAATTTAACAAATTCCCGAAAGTTTAATTTTTGAGCACATACATTTGAAGAAAATAAACATTAAAATTTGAGGCATGTGAAATACATTGTGTGACCTCCTATTAGTTTAGGTCTACACCCGTCAATTTAGGTTTGAAAATGTGGAGATTAGATCTACACTTACAAAGTTGAACCAAGGTGAAGAATAGTGAATCTATAGATTCTAAGATATTTTCCTAAATCAATTATAAATATCTAAAGCATGTAATGCCCTGCCAGGGAACCCTCGGAACAAGGTCAAATATGCACTCAACATTTTTTTTTTTTGATATAGAGAATAGATAGTGTATAAAGTGCATAAAATAACTGCAAACATAAGCATGATACTACATGGTAGAGATGAGATGACTATCAAAACATGATTGTACTCAAGCGAAAGACTTAACAACTCTTCCAAAGGCTCCCAAGAAGCCTATAATTGAATGTGAATGGAATATGCACATTCACCCTATCTCATGAGAGTTTGGAAAAATTCTACGCACTCCACAGATCATGACCAGGCCATAGTCAATGGTCTCCCATCAAGAGGAACACAACACGCTCATGGAAATACAAAGAAAGAAGCTAACATTGAGTAGAAAGGGAAAAACTTCACCATAGAATACAAATTTGATCTGTTATGATTTAAATGGTCTCTACTCGAAAAAGGGTACATAAAATAGAAATACATTTTTCCAGAAGATGTACGTAAGTATCCATTGTCCCAAAAATGAAAGAAGACAGACTGGAAATGAACTTTCCTAGAAACGAAAGAAGAATAACCGAAAATTATCTTTCTTCTCAAAAAAGATAGAAAATGGAATGAAAATGATCGTTCGTCCCAAAAATGACATTATAATGATTGGAAACGACATTCTACTGGAAGAAGATAACAAGACCTTCTAGAGGTCATAACTTTTGCATTCGACGTCTGATTGACTCCATTCAAGAAGCATCGAAAATCTCTTGACAATATCTATATTAATATGAGCCTAAGAACAACCTATGACAATATTATTTTTGTTTTGATCCTCTTAAAACAAGTGCATTTCAAAAGTAGGTGATTGTTGTTGCCAAAATATACAATGAATGGGTTCCTTAGTCCAATGGCTGGATAGGCTCGCCGACACCAATGTACGACATGAAATGCAAGCTAGTTCTACACTGAGGAGTGCCAAATACAAGAACATTGAGGAATTACCCACTCGATTACATCAGGATACATAAATGAAAGCAAAAATAAACTAGGATAATAATCAAGAACATCAAGTATCAATATAATGCATATCCTAATGTCGTGAAGATCATAAAACATCAATCTACTCTAAGATCACATATGGAGACGTGCATATAAAGATCAAATACATATACATCAATGAAACTTCTCTAAGTAATTAATTGAAAGAACATCTAAGCATGAACAACATCATTCTAGTGAAGCATAACACGGAGTGTTCAATGCTCGAACACTTTGAGTATGAAGGAAGGCGGTCCCTATATGTTGGTCCCCAGCAGTGGTATAGTAGTGCAATGCCACACTACCAAATGGAACCCTTAAGCCCACCCCACCATGCTCATGGAGATAGTAGCTTGGCCACAAACATAAGGCAAACGCTCAAGCAAGGGGGTGACTAACACATACACCAAGAAAATGCATAAAACATGACACATGGAGAACAAACAACATGCATACCAATGAAATACTCAAGAACATAGTGCTATCAAATATGGAGAACACTCAACATGGGACCCGACATCCAAGGAGAATACAATAACACTCAAGGTACATAGGGTCACTATTCAGTACTACAATGGCTTGGTGCAGAGACTTAGGAGTGGGAGTGTCATCACATGGCAGATAGTGGCCCATGCGGGTTTGAGCAATCCTTCTCTCATCAATGAAGCTCTAATAGGTCATATAAATGTTTGTAGACAACAAGTTGATTCTGTACCATATCAAAATCCATAGATGGCAAGGTACTAAGCCATATCAACGTCCTTAAATGACAGCCAGAAAAAGACATACCATATCAACGTCCTCAAATGACGAAAAGGTAATCACAATAAATCTCATTATTAACATTAGTAAATATATTTTCACTTCATTCATTACTTATTTATAACTTATTAAGAACTCTACCAAGGGAAACCCTAGGACTCCTTTGTGTCCTAGTCCGCCTTGGAGAGCCACTCCACTCCACTACTCAAACACCAACCAGGCTCATCTCGTTACAACAATGAGGTTATACAAAATCAATGTAATAAGGAATAAATCAAAGGAAGACTAAAAGTCATGGAAGAAAAACAATAAAGAAACATGGTAAACTCAATTGGTCTCAAACCAAGAGTATGGGTCACTCGGACCTCGACATAGGAGAATAACTCAACTACATGCCTGGATGAGGTCTCAAAACCTATATCAAAATGTCACATGTGAGATCTTCTCAATTATGGAAGGTGTCATTTATGAAGACAAAAGAAACAACAATAAGAGCAAAGAGAGGAGGGTATCTCAACTCCCAAATGCTCAAGGTAAGAAAACCGAGTAAAATGCAATGAAGGCTCAAATGCCAAACCACTCAATTGACCACTATGCCAAGAGATTGGAATTAAATGGAATCCAACATACATCTCACGATGAAATGAGGAAATCTCACAAACCACAAAATACATCAAAATGCCAAATTCTAGCAAAATTTGGCAAGTGAAAATTAATAATTTAGCGACGGAAGGGCACTTTCAGATAAAATATAAAAACACTCAGGATGTCCTATGACCATTCCGATTCCATAATCTTATTCTTTTTACTAGAGACTACTAATTTCAGTAATTAGATCATGCCAAACATGACAACAAATAGGTTTTGGATGTCATGCAAAATAGTGTGCCAACGAAAAAGCCCAAAAATCAAACTTGGAATTTCGCTATGAAATTAAAGCCCATTTTTTATTTTACCCCCCAAAACTCAAATTTCCAATCACATTCAATTTCTAGGTACATATGCAAAATATGACAATATAACAGTAGAAAAACTTCAAAATCCAAATGAGCAATTACATAATTGCTCACTCCTGTCCAACCGGGTGATGAAAAATAACACAAGTGTGGGGGGATGCTAATTATCAGCCCACGATTCTAAACAAAACCAATTTTAAGAAAAAATATGGAGTAAATTAAGAGAAACAAAAAGCCATGCCTCCCACGGTTGGTAAAAACCAAGAAACGAAAGAAAAAGGTGAAGGCTCCGTGAAGAGACAAATGGATCCACAAGAAGCTGGAGATTTGCGGTACAAATCCAATGAGTCGATCCATGTGAAGATCCGATGCTATAATCTCCCACAACAAGCAAAGATCGATTTTTCTCCAAGAGGGTTTGGGGCAAAATCCATTTTTTTCCAAAACACCATAAGAAAGAGGAGAGTAAAAGCTCACTTTTCCTAAGCACTTTTCCCAAAAGTGACTTATTAAAAAGGATTATTTAAATAATTAAATAATCAAATTGTCTTTCCCCAAACAGCAACCCAAATTTAATCTGGATTAATTGATCAATTCTAATTAAATGGAATAGCTCTACGAAAAAATTGCTAGAAATATAAAATAACCAAATAATAATTAAAATCAACAGAAAAATAAAATCCTCTTCCGCGACAACTGCAGGAACTCTAATGCATAGACACACAACTAGTCTTTCACAATATGCAATATGAATCCATATTTACCAAACATGTACTAGAGAGATATAATATAACAAGTACGGACACATCATCCATACAAGGACAATATTGGCTTAGTATGAAAGGTCAAAACTACTATCTCATGTGCCCAGTATAGGGGATATAGACACACTCAATTCTTGCAACTTAGGATGAATGTGTCTGGTACTTGTTCATATTAGTATAAAAGGTGAAGCACGTATAAAAGAAAAACAATAAAATTCAATAGAGGGGAACGAGACTTCGTGTGGACCTTGGCAAGCAAGTAACTATGACTTCATTCCACATCGTACTGACACAAAGGGAAAAGTGCATAGCAATTGTGCGGTAAGGTAATACACCTCATATCATAAATGAACATTGAATTTAAATCTAAAGTATTTAAATAAATCATTTCTAGCAATATGAGCATATATCAATGTAAATCTATATAAAATACACAGCATAATATAAGGCATAATGTCTAGGAATCAATGATAGTTAGATCCTAACCTATCAATCCAATAATGTCGAATGCAAAAAATATCATATATCTTCATAAAGTACCATCATTATTCTACCATCCAAATAGTAAGTAACAACATGATCTAACATCGTAGTATTTCATTTAATGCAACATATATTTCTAACTACATCAAATAGTATTTAACATCAAGTATACTTACTTCATTGCACTTGCAATCCAAGGTCTAAGGCTCTATTACCTCTTTGTAAGGAAAAGGTTAGAGTGGCACTATATCCTCCTCCCCTAAGACTCGACTTACTCCTGGAAGTCACAAAGGCTAAGGTGGAAACATACCACACATTAGTCCTAAATCATCTCTTAACCAGTACCAATAATATAAATGTTCCTTGGATCCATGCAATGATATAGGATAATCCTCATGAATATGGTTAAGCACACTACTTATCTATATGCCAACATTAATTCAAAATCTTACCGACCATTGGGATTTTGAACTCAACCCAATGGTAGCACCGATATAAATATTCTTTCACTTTTTATTAGTAGTCAAAAAGCCATACATCTCAATATAAACATCAATATAGATAAATTAAGCATGAAAAATTTAGCCATCAATGCCATAAAATTCATACATGGTTTGAAACAATCAACCAATTACATTATTTTCCACCATTTCTCATTTAGCAAGTATGCCAAATCACACAATAACACTCAATTACTATCAATTCTTCATATTTTCAAGCAAAATAAATATCTAAATTGCTCATTTCAAGATCTTTAATCATCTCAAGAGACACGCTTCCATGATACAATCTCAAATTCATAATTTGTATAACACAATTATTATCAAAACTCATTAGACAATGATATATTAACATAACAAACATGATCCATTTTTATCACTAACATGCAACAATGAATGTATGCATTTACACCAACACAAGGCTCGAGAGATGACATGGGTTAGCACTCTGGGTAAACATAATGATCTCATTTGAATCCATAGTCCATAGTCCATGATCCATAGTATATATCTCACTCAGTGGCTTTCTGGAGATGGGTCTCACACCTTACGATATAACCTTCCATATAAGACCACGTGACTTGTATCCCTTTTTGGGTGTAAGGTGTTTAGACTCCAAGGGAGAGTCACCAATCGAAGGTAGGTAGTGGTTAATATATGTGTAGATGTCTAAAATCATCCTTATATTAATTTAATTAATATTCCCATAACATTATAGTTAATTTTAATTAATTATATTTGTTATATTCTTCTATCTATTTAATTAAATTTATTTAATTAAATATGATTCACTTTCCTTAGTATTTGAATTTAATTTAAATACTACCCATTTTAATGTATTAAATCTTATTTAATACATTATCCCTCATTAATCCCCTTTAAATAAATTTTTAATTTATTTATTCCTCCACATGACTTAAATTCTACTAAACTAAATTAATCTAAATTTTAAATTTAGATTAAGCTAATTTGAACCTAGATCCTACCCTACCTCACATCACTCTCACCAAATAAACCTACTTACTAATTAACTAAGGTTAATTAGGCTAATTTCTTAATTCCTACACCAATAAGTCCTAATTATTTGCTCACACATATGTGAACAAATTTCCAAAAATCACCTTTTGCAAATAATCCTTATTTGGTGCCAACAAGGTTTCTTACACCTATGATGACACCTTCTTACACTTTCTAAAAGTGTCTCATTGGTCCAAAACTCTTACACTCTCTTACACCTCTTACAAGATCCTTCACATGTGTACTTTAAGTACACTTTGACCCATCACATCCAAAGTTTCTCACACATGTGTGAGCAAAGTGGGCCTCTTGCATGGCTTATGTGTCCCTCATGTGGCACCTATGTGGATGCCACATGAGCTCCGCCTCATCCAAGCCCTCTCTCTCCTCCAAAAAATCTATAAATAGAGGCCATTGTCAAGAGCAAATCATCTCCCTTTTATGCATTATTATCATGTTAGTTTGATTCTAGAGCATTTAGCATTTTCATAGCAAGCTTAGTTTTTAGTTCATGTTTAGTTCATTTTGGTAATCTAGATATTACATCTTAGGACATAATGGAATGAATCTTAGTTTTGTTTCATCTTGCATATCAATCTAGTTTAGTCTTTGCATCCACATAGTCATGGTGATGGCTTGAGACAAGTTCCTCATACTTTCTCTTGAGTTCTTCACTCCTTAGCTTGCATATTCAATAAATCAAGTGGGATTTTAGTATCGTGTTGGGAGAGCACACCCACAAACTTCTCTAAGAGAAAATCAACAAGGTTTGGGTGCACTTGTTTAGAGCATCGGAGGTCATGATGGGAGCTTTTGTTTTAGAGTATGTTTAGACATGTTAAGTATGCTTATTTGATGTATTTCTCTAACATTTGCATGTCTAAGCGTGCTCTCAATAGGTTAAATTCCAGCATGTACATTTTGGCATGTCTGGTGGGACCCACATCCCTTCTTTTCTAACATTTTTTATAGATTTTCTGGGGTTCTAGAAATTCTTACGCAGACCCATCTCTGCTCTAGAGTCGTCATCTCCACCGATTACCGTCTCTGCTCCTCGACCATCTGCAAAACTCAGCCGTCTACGCCAATATCTCACCATCTCTGCCTGTTCAGAAACAAACTCATAAGACTATGTTTAAAAACTATTTTTATCAAATTCCTAGTGTTTTAACTCTCGGGTTTCTGACAGTAACGCAGTTTTTAGGAGTTAAATGTTGTCTAATTTGGTAAAAATTTCATTTTTAAGTATGGTTAAGTTTGCTTTTTAATAGAATCTAACTGTGTGTATTTGGCCATCTGTGCATGTGTATCATCGTTTCTGCAGATCGCCGTCTGCACAGATCATTATTTGTGACACTTTGTCATCTACACATTTTCCTGAGTGTTGTGATTTTCTGCAACATTTAATATCCAATATTTCAAACTACTAACGAATTTCATGCAGGTTCCCTAATGATTCTTAATAGATTGTTAAAATGAACTTGTATGATTAAACACTTGTCTTGGAATGTGTGTTGTTTAAAAATGAAAACTCACTCAATCTTGAATGTTAAGGGAATGAACTTCACCAATCTTGAATGACATAAGGTAAATAAACACACCTTTTACAAAGCTTTCTCTTTGTTGTGTGGAAAATAAATTGAACATGAATGACTAACCATACTATTGTATATTTTGCTTAGATAGAAAAACACATAGTTGTTTTTAATAGGTTCAATTTGGAATGAACACTTCTTGGTGTGTTTCAAGAAGTATTTCTCAACACTTCTTTCGAGCTATATGTCACTAGATTAAAAATCTTTAACATAAGAGACACTATGATTAAGTTATAGCCATATCTTCTCCCCTCACATTCACAGATCTTGGGTGATGAGAAAGCTTAGCCTAATCAAGCTTCTAGAGAGGCCTGTCTAGATGGTGCGCTTCCCCTTTAGAGGATGACCTCAAACCGGTAATCCCTTCAGCCGGTATAGAAATAAAGTATGACCCAAAGGTCCTCTTTATCCCTTCAATCTTGGGCGGGTCGTGTTCAATGGTAGTCCATACTGAGTGAATATCTTCAGCATATTGGCATGGTTGAACTAGAGACTTAAGTGTCTCATGCCGTACAAACCGATTGCGGGGACGCCACGAAACCTTGCTAGCAACTATAAATTAGTAGCCTACCCGATTCACCTCTGAATGGTGACTTATTATAGTGCAAGGGGAGGGAAGATTATCCCCCTGAGATTCCCATCATACGTGTCCCAGGGTATTGTATTGCGAAAGAGATCTTCGTAGCACGACAATAATACTTGGCAAAAGGCAAAAACATGGGCGCCCTTCTGGGGGTGACACTGTTGTGTGAGCTGAAGGACTACCAAGCAATGGGCCTATAATATTTCATGTGAATCCAAATTCCTAAGGTAGCTACTTTTTGAACTGTCTTCATTGTGCTAGTCCCAGTAAAAACATAAGTGGCTTGAAAGAGTCACTTGAACATACACAAATGAGATCCTACAATTTCAAATCAAGGTTTCATAATGTCACATTTGCTAGTATCCCTCAAGGTTGCTTTGTCCCTTGTTGGATTGTTTTGAGACGTGTGTCTGTTATTTTTCTGGTTTGCATATGCTGAAATCAGTTCTTTCCATCAAACAAATTTGCCCAGAATTTCAACACACTACCTTAGCCTTAGTCAGTCGTCTCCACTCTGGATCTGTCGTCTACATAGATTACCGTCTACGCAGATTGCCGTCTGCGAAGATTGTCGGCTACGTCTGAGACTACCGTCTCCACTTTAAAATAGTGAGCTTCCAAAATTTTCTAAGATATTCAAAATTTGACCTTCTGCAGAACCCTAAAATCATTTTTCCTATACCATTCACTCATTCAACCAAAATTAGATTTTCCATGACATGACCGATTTCAAGAAACATAAGAAGGTTAAGCTTCCAACACCTTCAGTCTATAGAGAGCAAAAGGAAACCACCCATAAATCAAAGGAATACCAACATATTACAACATCTATCAAACAAGAGATTGAGCATCGTGAGAAAATTGACAAAATCCTCTACAATAACAAAGTTTGCAACTTCATGGCCAAATATTCTATCAACAGTGATTTTGTTTCCATTGAGCAATATGATTAATCAACCATCTTGTTTATAGGATCAATTTCTCAATTCTTCCATCATCATTTTTCCTTCTCTTGGAGCAGTAGATCAAACTATCAAATCAAATCAATCCTTTTAGGTTGAAATACCTTAATCAAAGTATTATAGACCTTCATCCTCAAACAAACACAACATTGCTTGTAGACCATCAGTCTGTCTCAAGTAATTTAAATTCCTCAGTGATGTCCCATTTTGCTTGAGATCACAAGTCTATCTTCAAGTAGAAAAGGTGTTGCTTTAAATCCTTTTGTGTTTGTATCATCATAAGGTTTTTTCATACTTAGGTTTTGTTCAAAAAATACCTTTAAATCAATCAATTAATCAATCCAATCAATCAATCAATCAATCAAATCTTTAATCAAACATCAAATCCAATCAAATCCAAGATCAAGATCTTTTCTCCATTTCATTTCTTACATCTCCTTGTCTTTCATTCTTCTAAATACACCATTGTATGGTTGGTACTCGATCCCAAGCTAGAAACATGAGGTGTGGAATACTCAACATCGCTACCTATGAAGTGAACCCTTTTGGCACTCAATACTTTCAAGGTCCTGAAGTACAAGCTAAGGAAATTCATGAAGAGACTGAGTTAGTAGAACAAGAGGAACGACCTACCCAAGTAAATGACTTCCTTAGCGATCCTTACAACTTGGAAATGGTTGAGAAGGCCATTATGCAAAACAGTGGTGAAATATTCTTAAATATTATTTGAAATGGTGTCACAGTACCCACTAATTTTGATGATACATTCCTTACCTGGAACATCACTAAAGCCACCACTGCTACTTCTGTATCCATGGCTTCTACTTCAAATGACATATCATCACGTGATATTGGTAAAGGGGCTGTTAGTGAACCTCCCACATCAATATCCATATCCACACCTATATTAACAACTGCATCAATACCTCAATTAACGCCAGAACAAATTCAACAAATCCTAAGGGCTTTGCCAAACAATACTGCTCACAATAGCACTCAAACAATGACAACTCAAGGAGCAGGCACTAATGTCAACAACATAGGGCAGGTTTATATGCCCTTGTATACATCATCCTTGTTTCAAACAACAGGGATGAAGACATCTACAACTGACACATCTCGAGCTTATCAATATATACCTCCTCTTACCATTGGTATGACCTCCACGGGATTTTTAGCTGCATAATTTAGAGGAGGTGGAGGTTATGTACCCCCATTTATCACACAGAATACTCCAGACTTCACCCAACAATTCAATGAGCTCAAAAACATTGTACAAGTCTTACAGAGTGGGGGAAAGAAGGAGTTTTCTTTTGAGGAGATTTTTCCCTATCTGTTTGACAAGTCTATCACAATGCAACCATTTCCACCAAACTTTGAGATGCCCAAATTTGAGAAATATAAAGGTGAAACATGTCATCTACAATATCTCAAAGAGTTTTACATTGCGTGTCAAGAGGTCGCCTATAATGAGAATTACTTAAAAAGACTCTTCACTAGGAGTCTTGGAGGCACAACCTTGGAATGGTTCATGGCCCTTCCTTATGGGTCAATCTCTACTTTCTCTAATATTGCATAGAAGTTTGTTGGACAATACTCGTATAACATTGAGCATCAAGCAACACTCAGTGATTTGTGCAATACTAAACAAAAGAATGGAGAAACCTTTGCTAGTTTCTTACAACGATGGAGACATATTGCAAATCACATGCCATGGACAATACCTGATAGTCACTTAATTGACATATTCACAAAGAATTTAATCTCTGAGATGTCTTTCCAAATGAAAATGGCTTCACTTGATACCTTTGAATCCCTTGTCAAGAAGGGAAAAGACATTGAAGATGGCCTTTTGCAAAGAGGAAGAATCAAACATTATACTCACTCCAACAATGATAAACTAAAATTTTGGAATAAAAACAAAGGAGTTGTCAATGATGGAGTGACTGATGCTAAGCATGTTCAAAATTTTCAAGCATCCAGCAATAACAATCAAAACAATCGCATTAACAATCAAAATCAAAATCAGA
This sequence comes from Thuja plicata, assembly GCA_018584345.1. Taxonomy (NCBI): domain Eukaryota; kingdom Viridiplantae; phylum Streptophyta; class Pinopsida; order Cupressales; family Cupressaceae; genus Thuja; species Thuja plicata. The sequence continues at coordinate 136,491 of MU225122.1, forward strand.
ATCGTAACAACAATCAAAATTAGAATCAGAACAATTAGAACAACAATCAACAGCCACACAATCAATCATTCTTATTTCCTCGCAACAACTACAACAATAACAATAACAAAAATAACAACAACAAAAACAACAACAACAACAACAACAACAACAACAATAATGACAATCAACAACGACGACAATTCAAATCTTTGGTAGAACCTTTAGATGTGATCTTCAAACAATTGGCAGATCAAGGAATGATAGTCTACCCAAATACTTGACCTTTTGATGAGAATCAACCTAAACTGGTATGTTATAGAGATAATGAGTATTGTGATTATCATCACATCAAGGGGCATGATACCAAGAAATGCATGAAACTTAGACATTTTGTGCAAGATCTCATTGAGGATGGGAAAATTGAAGTTGAAGGTCAGAATGCATCCTCATCTAATGTGAAACTCAAAGTCTACAATCAGCCCTTCCTACCTCACAATCAAAACAATGTATCAAACGTGATCCCATATGACTATTCTACCAATACTATTACAGGCCATGATCGAACATGTGGGAGTTTAAGTGAAAATGATATCTTTGGGTTTGACTCTCCTTGTGGCCGCATTGAAGAATCTGACACGCATGTTAATACCATAATCCTCAAAGTTACTAATTGTAATGATACTACACGTAGACCCAGGGTCACTGTCCAAGCTGCTGATAAACCTTCTACATCTGCAAATCCACTAGCTACACCATCTACTGCTGCTTGACCTGCTTCACACTTTGACTTATTGGCCCAGTTACGAAAGATGCCTGCACAGATATCCATTCTAGAGATCTTGACAACTTCGCCAATTCATAATAAAGCTCTAAATGAATCCCGTGTCCCTGAAAACATCAACGCTACACAATTCAAAGCTATGATAGGGAACCTAGCCATGCAAGAACATATAGTCTTCACTGATAAGGACTTTGGTGGTCCTGACCCTCATCATAATAAATCCCTCCATATAGAAGGAAAAATTTTCTCCACAAGAGTAAAATGAGTCCTCATAGATGGTGGATCTAGCTTAAATTTGTGCACATTGAAAATGATTCATAATATCGGTCTTTTTGAGGACCTCATTGATGTATACAAATGAATCACAATAAAAGCCTATGATGATCGTGAACAAGAAAGCAAGGGTTTGATCACACTACCCTTACAAGTGGGTCTGGCCCTGATTGAAACTGTTTTCCATGTACTAGATCTAGATCTACCTTATAACATCTTGCTGGGACGTCCATGGATACACGCTATCAAAGGTGTACCCTCTACTTATCATCAATGCCTAAAGTTCCCACATCACGGTAGATAAATCACAATTCCTGGAGATCCTAAGCCCTTTTAATACTGTCAGAGATTGGAAGGCAAACAAGCTAACTACTATCCGTTGAATGAGTTTGGCTGACATTTCAATCAAGAAACTCATGTTTTAAACATTCCATTAGTTCCAAAAAAGACATCAGAAACACCAGCTGAGCAATCCAAGGGAAAGGAAAAAGTTATTGAAGACAAGGCTATTGAAGACAAACCCTCCTCATCTGAAGCAAAGGCCACATTCACAGATCAAGGCATGGGAGAGTATAAATTTGAAAGTGCTCTATGTATTGGGCAACTCCCTTTGTCTCGAAAGTCTTATGGAAGACCATCACCATTACCCCTCTCTAAAGATAAGGTGCTTATGCGTTTCAAATCAACTATTTTTGAACACTAGGAATCCCTATCAGATGAACACATGGAATACAGTGTCCTTGATTGGCTCTATAGTGATGAAGAAGAACGACCTGTAATTTTCCCCAAAGGAAAGTATCCTAAGGTTACTCCAATTGTTGAAAGCATGGGATATCATGGTACTGGCCTTGGAGCTAATGAGATAGGTAAGAAGATCATAACAACCAATGGCTATCCTAAAGGACACAGATTGGGTTCCATAGAGACCAAGACTAACTTCTCTAAGGATTATTGTCTAGCTGCCTCAAATTCAGACACAGAGGAAGAGTTCTTCAAAATTCCTTTCCACTATATTGAAGATGAACTAAACAAAAATCACCATGTCTTCACTATCACCCAAGCTGACCTTTCCTCCCCTCGTCTACCCCTCACAAACCCTAAATTAATTGACTGGGATCAGCAAGACTCACCACCAACTTTGGACGTTTGTGATTTAGATGAGGGAGTTTTAGCCCTCTTTGGACTTAAGAATCTCTGAGAATATGAACATTAGATCCACTACAGTGAACAAGCCTACTTCGATAGCCAAGTCAACTCTCTCAGTCACAAAAATAAAAAATAAAATAAAAATAAAAATAAATGAAAATACATCCTCTGGTGAAAACCTCTCGCAGGCACCTTTGGATGAAGAAAAAGATAAAATAAAGGACGCTTCCTCTAGTGAAAACCTTTCTGAGGTGCTAGAGGAGGGAGAGGCTAACTTGTCATTTATATCTTCAGAACTAGAAGTGTCCTCTATGATCATCGAAGATACTATTCCAATAAACCTAGGCACAGAAGATGAATCACACATCACCTACATTGTAGTTTCTCACAGCGATCAGGAAAAGAAAGACATGACAATATTCGTACATAAACACAAAATCAACTTTTCCTGGACTTACAAAGACATGCCCGAGCTAGATATAGATCTTTTCATGCATCATCTTGCTGTAGATCCAAGTGTAAAACCTATTAAGCAGAAACTTTGCAAGATGCATCCACAAGTCGCATTGGTAGTCAAAGTAGAGCTTCAAAATATGTTGGACGCTGAAGTAATCAGACCAATTGATTATCCTGAATGGGTTTCTAATATTGTACCAGTAGGTAAACCTGCTAGGGGCATTCGCATCTGCACTGATTTCAGAGACCTAAATGTTGCATGTCCCAAGGATGATTTCCCACTCCCAAATATTGACATTATAGTAGATTTGATGGCAAGACATGAAATGTTGTCACTTATGGATGGCTTCTTAGGTTACAATCAGATCAGGATAGCACTAGAAGACCAACACAAAACTGCATTCACAACACCTTGGGGCACCTTCTGTTATCAGGTAATGCCTTTTGGCCTTGAAAATGCTAGAGCTACTTATCAATGAGCAATGACTACCATCTTTCATAACCTTTTACATGTCATCATGGAAGATTATGTGGATGATCTTTTAGGCAAATCCAAAACAAGGGAATCACATATTCCTATCCTTACTACCATCTTTGAGTGATTGGAGAAGTATAAGCTTAGGTTGAATCCTAAGAAGTGTGTCTTTGGAGTACAATCTAGTAAACTGCTAGGATACATTGTGTCACAGCGTGGAATAGAAGTTGATCCAAAGAAAGTAAAAGCAATCCTAGAGATGCCACCACCCAAAACATTGAAGAAATTAAGCAGTTTACAGGGAAAACTAAAATCAATCAAAATATTCATGTCACAACTAGCCGATAAGGTGCATCCATTCTCCCATCTCATTGCTAAGAATATCAAGTTCCAGTGGGATTGCTTATGTCAAAATGCATTTGAGAAACTAAAAGGCTATCTAGCTAATCCACCCATGTTGGTACCACCTATTTCTGGTCATCCTCTAATTTTGTACATATCTTCTATAGAGGTCGCATTGGGAGCCCTCCTAGCACAATTAGATGATACTGGCAAAGAGCAAGCAATTTACTATCTCAACAGGACTCTTATTGGCTATAAGTTGAATTATTCCCTAATTGAGAAGGCATGTTTGGCCGTTGTTTTCTGCACGCAGAAACTATGACATTATATTCTTAATCATAAGATTCATCTTTTTGCCAAAATTGATCCACTCAAGTATCTTCTGGCACATGCTGCTCTTACTGGTCGTACAACAAAATGGGTCATGATTCTTAGTGAGTTCGACATTGTTTATGTGGATTGAAAAGCTATCAAAGGACAAGTAATTGCAGATCAGTTGGCTGAAGCACCTGTTGACGGTAAACATCCTTTGATCACATATTTTCCAGATGAATCAGTCCTTAATCTTGCCCCGAGTCCACCATGGAAGCTTTATTTTGATGGATCCTTCACTCAGAAAGGATCGGGGGCAGGAATCTTGTTTGTTACACCAAAAGGGGATCTCATCCCCAAATCTTACAAATTACAGTTTCCTTGTACTAACAACATTATAGAATATGAAGCCCTTGTACTTGGACTCCGGCAGGTCATACAATGGAAAATTCTCACTTTATTGGTGCTTGGTGATTCAGAGTTGGTCATCAAACAAGTTATGGATGAATATCAAACGAAGGATGACAAGTTGCTTCCCTATCACCGTATAGTTGAAGATCTCAAAACACATTTCACTGAGCTAATCTTCCAACAGATCCCTTGCACGAACAACAAAGCTGAAGATTTCATGGAAACAATTGGGTCCTTGATCACTATGCCAGAACACAGTGCACAGTGTGAGTTTCTTGTTGAGAATCTTACGGTCCCTGCCTATGACAAACCGAATTCTAAAATGGTGTGTGAAATTGCTGATCCCAATTCCCCATGGTATCAAGAAATATATTCCTACCTTCACGATGGACATACCCCACTTACTTTAACCCCCAATCAACGTAAAACCTTCATTCTCCACACTTCTCGCTACACAATCCTTGTTGATACTCTTTTCCAAAAGCATTTCGATGGAACTCTTTTAAGATGTCTAAATTTTGATGAAGCACAAACCTCCTTGGAAGAGGTACATTAAGGAATCTGCGGGGCCCACTCTAGTGGACTTACTTTGGCCAAAAATTTGTTACGCATTGGATATTACTGGCCTACTATGGAACAAGATGCCTACAACTATGTGAAGAAGTGTGTGCCTTGTCAGCAGCACGATGATTTGATACACGCTCCCTCCCAATCCCTTCAGCCCACCATCACCCCTTGGCCTTTTTCATGCTAGGGTGTCGACCTCGTTGGCTAGATTTTCCCTAATTCTTCCAATGGCCATAAATACATCCTAGCTGCTATAGAGTACTTTACCAAGTGGGTCGAAGCTATTCCTCTCACCTACACTACTGTAAAATAGATTTTGAAGTTTATTCTGAACTATCTTATCTGTCGCTATGGCATTCCTCAGGACATTGTTACTGATAATGGAGGACCTTTTAAGAATAAGGATGTCACAGATCTATGTAGGAAATTCAGCATCACCCACCATACCTCTTCCAAGTACTTTCCGCAAAGCAACAACCAAGCTGAGGCTACGAATAAAACCATCCTTTGAATCCTCAAGAAAATGGTTGATGAAGCTGGCCGCGATTGGCACCTTCACCTCAACCTTGCCCTTTGGGCTTACCGCACCCCCATTCAAACCCCCATGGAGCCACTCCCTTTTCCCTTGTTTACGGTACTGAGGCTATTCTACCCATCAAAATTGAGCTCCCTTCCCTCAGAATTTCTCTTAAGAATCTGTTGTCCGAAGAAGAATATAGAGTTTCCCACTTGCAAGAGCTAGAATTCCTTGATGAGATGCGCCTCAATGCCCTAGACCACCTCCATGTGTATCAAAATTGCCTTCACCTTCAATTCAACAAAAGGATCAAACCTCAGCAGTTTGAGGTTGGTGATCTTGTCTTGCAACACAATAATTAGAACCTCCAGAACCATGAAAAGAAAGGGAAGTTTGAACCTAATTGGTTGGGTCCCTTCTTGTCACAGCAAAGTATGGTTCAAGTGCCTATCAGATTGTGTCACCAGAGGGAGATCCACTCCCTGATCCTATAAATATTATACATCTCAAGCACTTCTATGCTTGATCAGCTGGTAGTCTGTTGTACAACAAAAATCTTCAAAAAATCTAAAAAATCAGAAAAGCAGAAAATCCAAAAACATTCAAAAAATAAGCAAAAAAGCAAAAAAATCAAAAAATCAAAAAAGCATAAAAAAATACAAAAAGCTTGAAAAGAATATCATAAAAGAGAAAGATAAATAAATCCATCCATCTGTGAAAACCACTTCGGTGGTGCAATGGATAAGTATCATGGTGAAAACATGTTTTAGGCGCCATGTGTAGTTAGATCCACCATCAGTTTCCACCATATGTCTATACAACTTGCATCATCTTTCATAATAAGAATCACTACCCATATTTGTGCAGGTAGTTCCTTGACCATCTTTCTGCTTTTGCAATAAAAATTCCCACATGACTAAGCTTACCATATCAATACTGAGCTTTTTTTTGGACATAGTGATCATAAATGTTTTACATCAAATTATCAAACAAATTGACTTTCCTAATGATCATTCTATTCACAAGGAATTGCTAGCGCATTCCCATTTTTTATCAATCAATCTTTGGCCCATCAGGATACATCCTTTCGGTGTCGACTGCTCTATCAATCCTCACATCAAAATTGTTCATGGCAAGAACTTTTGGACTGAATGACCACTTGGTCAGAATGCCTTTTTGTCAGTTTTATCTTGTGTTTTACTATGTCTTTATTGCGACAGCCTCGATCTTCTATATCTTGGTTCGTTATGGTGAGTATCTAGTGAAATGCGTGTCATTTGTGGTATGATCTGTTGGTCATAGTTTGTTAGTGCATTTTTGTTTTGATATTTGGTTATGACTATGTATGCCTCACTGGGGGCAGGATTCATGCATTTCAAATCCCTCAAAAGATCTGGATGTACTGCGTCTCCTCATGAGTAACATTTCATAGATTTCATCATATCTGATATCTTGCATTCTTGTTCCTAACAACCTATTTGTTTGAGAGTCTATTCCACGCAAAGGAACTATATCACTTGTGTTTTCTAGCACATGGTGCATAACTCCTTTTGCAATATCAAACTAGGGTATGCTCTCCAACATTAACATGATATCAATCTCACTATCATCATGTAGTTAGTCTTTTCATTGTAGTTAGGTCATATTGCATTGTGATTTTTCTCTTGGAAAAGGTTTCTATTTATTCTCCCTATCCAGTCACCTAAGTGATTTTATTAGACCTATTTGATACACACAAAAATAGTGTCCTCATATGTCTCATCTTGCATTCATTCATTACAGTTGCATTGTTCATTTAGTTCATTACTCATTATTCATTACAGTTGCATTATTACTCCATTCATTAATAATTATTCATTAGAAGTTGTATTGTTATGTCATTCATTCATTAAGGTTACATTTAGTTTCATTACATATTTCATTTATCATTCATTCATTTAGTTGCATTGTTAAGTCCTTAACATTTTTAGGATTCATTCATTTTAAATTAATTTCACAAATCATATATACATTTACATTTATGCATCATCACATTACATCAATACATGACAAAATATATCCATCTATAAGCATTAACACATCACATCTAACATCTATATATATCTGCATCTCATCCATGCATCACAAATACGTCAGCATATTCATATACATTCATCTCATCTTGCATATTGGTCATAAACATCATATAACATATGTAATATAACATCATAATACATCCATACATCCCATCATATAACATCATTATATAACATCATAAAAATCCATAAATCAAAGTCCAATAGTCCTAAAGTCCATGTATATATCTCAAAAAAGTCAATACCATACATCATGTGTCAAAAATGTGTACCCAAAATGGTCTAAGAATAATCATGGCAGTGGCCGCGATGGTCCTGCACCACTGCTGGGACATGGTGGTAACCCCACTGATCCCTGTGACCCTCATCATGTGCTCTCTCTGAGATCTCTCAGAGTATGCAAGTTGTTGTGCCTCCTCTAGCACTGCACCATAGTAGAACCCCATGTAATGTGTGGCCTCTCGGCCTCTCCACCCTGCCTCCCTCTGTGCTTCCATGGCGTCTACCATCATCTTCCCAACTCCTGCAATCCTGCCTGCTAAACGCGCTATATCACTGTCTTCCCTGTAATCATCTGCACGTTGTCATGCTAGGTCTTTCTCTGCAGTAAGAGCTACTATCTACGCTGACATCACTGCCAGCTCCTCATCTCGATCCCCATGCTCCTCAATGATAGAAAACTCTCTGTTGTCCACCCGAGCCTGTAATATGTCTAGTGCTCTTTGAGCACTATCTCCCTGAGCAGTCTTTGCTACCAGCTCTCCCTATACCCTAGCTACCTTTGTTTGTAGGCTACTAGCTATGGCCTGTGCTGTAGCTAGTAGTCCCTACAGCCACTGGATCTCTTCCTGTGTGCTCACCTCAGTTGCCTGAGATGTCGCTAACAAACCTTGTACTCTTCCTAGCTCAATCCATAGACTATCCCGCTCTTCTATGACTGTGTCATGTATATCCTGGGCTACATAGCTTGCTAGTGGTACCTGTCCCTATCCAGGTTGCCCCTATTGCCCCTGTCCCTATCCCAGTGGCCCTGGTGGCCCCTATGGATCCTATCCCTGTACTTGTACATTGGGAATGATGGGTGGCTACCCTCCTACGGGTATCTGTACCTATCCCCTCTTCCTTGGTGCAACATTCCTAGGTCAGACTCTCCTCCCACCGACCCCTCCTCCATCTCCTCCCTCCTCATCATCATCATCCTACCCTCCTCCATCCCCTCCACCCCCTAGTTGCTCATCCTCCTGTACGATCCCTGGGACCATCAATCTAATCGGCTTGTGAGTAGCCCACCACTGAGCATATGGTGGCACTACTCCTGCATCCTGCAATGAATCTCAGGCCCTGATCCATGGGACCTCGATCATCCCCATAAAAGATGCTCGCTCTATGCATGGATTTGCACCCATGCCCTAGATGCTCCCCACCTCTTGGGTCACCAGTGGATGTGGGAACCCATCTGGGACTGCCTCCTAGATCTGCCCCATCTATCTCTATACTCTGGATGGTATGTATCTAGAGATCATATAGGCTGTCCTCCCAATCAGCCAGCAGTCTGTTTGAACAAACCTCATATAGTACGAGTCATAAAACTCATCCTCTGCATATCCACCCTGCTGAGGGATCTCATGACCCCACAACTCACACCCTATATAGGGTGCCCACTGAATATCCCCCATCTCGTCAAGCCTCTGTCACCAATATCCAACTAAATCTATGGCCTCATAGCTAATGGGTGGCTTGTACCTACATACAAATGGCTCGTAAGCCGCTCTAGTCTCTCGAGTCCTAATCGGTTGAATGACCGTAATATGATCCCAGGCCCATACAAGAAGCAGCGTGCAACTTGGCCCTAGCGCCCTACCCTTTCGGTAGGCGCACATGTGAAGGTCATAATACAACTAGCCCAGAATGGTGTAACCCCAGCAATACTGGTCTCCATCCTCAACCATATTGATTAGAACCCGTGCCCAACCCATAGGGAATCCCTTGCCTACATGATCAGGCATAAGTCATCCCCCTATCAATCTCGCTAAGTATAGGGCCACCCACCGCAACCTGTTATGTATGTGGAGCCTAATCAGACTCAGGTTCTCTCAGCGCGATTTCCCCCCAGACTTATCTATAGGGGATTGGGGGCAGCACCTCCAAGCTCGGGGTCAAGGGGTAGAGCCCCTTGCGGGCTCCTGGGGTAGCACCCCAGGCGGGGTCAACCATCAATTTTCTATTAGTTAGAGTATTTTTTCTCTAATTAGGTTATGTCAAAAAATACGTGTATAAAGGGCTTAGGGTTTTGAGATTCATTTTGTATGAGGGATTTTCATAGCTTCCTGTGGCGGTATTGAGTTGCAGGTTTTAGGTTGTAATTACTGGATAATAATAAAGATATTAGACTCGTTGTTGGTGGACGTAGCCCAGGGATTGGGTGAACCACGTTAAATCTCTGTGTCTTTGTGTTCTCTTCCATGTATTAATATTTGCATTTTTCTACTTATTATTCTAATACAACCGTGGCTCCATCTCTATCGCCCCCTTCTAGGACATCCACTATCGTGTGGTAGGTAGATCTGCATATCGCCGACCAAAAGCCATCTCCATATAGGGCTCTAAGCCCTCAACACAGTACTCGAGTATCAGCCCCTGAATCAACACTATGTAAATCCTCCATACATCATGGAGTGTGATAGTAGCTTCCCCTATAGGGAAGTGAAAGCTAGATGTGGTACTATGCCACCTCTCTATCAAAGAAGACATGAGTGCATTATGCGCTCGCAGATGTGGCCAATGTCATACGTGCTCTAGTTTGCAGAGTGTGACAAGCCCCCACTCAGCTATTGTCAACTGTTGCTCTAGCTCCATGGTCACTAGATAGCACTCCCTCGCTCAGAAAGTGATGGTCTCCTCCTACATTCAGCAAGCAAATGTCAGCAATCAGATAGCATTCTGGGGCATCAAAAAATGTCCAAGGCCTGTTCAGGGCATCAAAAAATACTCTCGGACCCTTGTCTTCCCTCTTATTCCTCTTTTTTCTTCTATTTTTGGGTCAATCTGCATAGATGGCAATTGACCCTCGTAGATGATAGACTTTCACAGTCACCAGTCTGTGGAGCCGGTAGATCTCTGTAGATGCCAGTCTGTGAAGATGGTGGTTTTTGCTGCTGCCTCTTTGCCACGCAGATGATAGAGTCTAAACTCCGCTGTCTCCACTATGCATTTTCCCTCCTCCCCTACACTCATAGACAGAGATCAGTCGATCTCTGTCTGCACAGACATCGATCACAGATCGGTCATCTACGAGGATGACAATTTGGCGATCACCATCTTTGCAGATGGTGGTCTGGCGACCGTTGTTTATGTTGCGCGTCGACTTTTGAGCACATTAATGACTCCCTACCGACCTATGAAAGCATTAAATGCATAATTGATAGAGCGGTGGTCAACTACTCACCGGTGGTTCCACATCTGCTGGCCGCTGGTGCACTCGGATGCACTCTCCAAGCTGTGCTCGCTCTCGCTATGCTGCCATCGCTCTTTTCTTCTTCTCTTTTTTCTCTTTGTGAGTGAAAATGACTTGTCTATGGGCCCCGGTGGACTATTTATAGCCCCTTGGAACTCATTTCTTCCGTCTGTCTCCCCATTCCCCATTTTGGTCCCTATTTTTCCTTTATTTTTCTTGGACACGCCATGCAATTGGTCTACTTTCCCTGTTTTCCTGCCTTTTTTGAGAAAATTTCATTAAAAATTTGTATTTTTTCCTATTATTTTCTCGAGGGGGCACACTCCTCCGCTCTCGCTACCGTAGGTTTTTTTGACCTCTCTGGGGCATCTTATTTTCTTTTCTTTGACGCGACATCACTTCTGACACCGCATCAAAGAGGGGCAAAATGTAGATGTCTAAAATCGTCCTTATATTAATTTAATTAATATTCCCATAACATTATAGTTAATTTTAATTAATTATATTTGTTATATTCTTCTATCTATTTAATTAAA
>MU225122.1:164610-185370 GCA_018584345.1 Thuja plicata
AATAACCCATCTGAAACATTCATGGCAATGAGGCCCATTGCCTCATCCATCCTGTTCCTGTGCATAAGAGCCTCATAAGGTCTCTGAAGAACTGGCTGAACTACATCCATGCAGGACCATAAACCTCGTGACATGAGGAGTCTGGTCATGTGTGGCTTCCATGTGTGGTAGTTATGGGGTGTCAGCCGGGCCACAGAGGGGTCCGACATTGAGAGAAGAGAAGACGAAAGTAGAAGGGACTATTTCTGAAAGTAAATAACAGAAAGTAGATTGCACCCCCCCACAATGTATATATTCTATCCCCTGAGCACCACAAATAATCAATTACAGAAAGCACACAGAAAACGAGGAGAGAACCTGAGTTCCAGAAGCCGAACAGGAGCAGAAAGGAAGGTGTGGCTTTGACTGAGAAAAACAGAAACCAAATGGAAAGAACAGGAAATGATACCTGTACCACTGCGTCCGTCTCGGAAACACCTTTCCGACGATATTTTGTTTTCTGAAAAATGAGCTCGTATGCTCAAGTTATGAGCAAAAAACCAACTGCCCCTCAAAATGCACCCTCACTGGAAAAACACAGTCACTAGCTTAAAATTGACAGCCAAACGCCCGTCACCGGTTGGCCGGGTTAAATTTGACGGTCGTCAAAAGGATCGTCGGAAAAGATTTGCCATCGCCGGAAAAAAAGTTTGCCGGAAAAATTTAAAAAAATCCGGCCGGATAAAAAACAGCGGGCACTGACGTCAGGGTGACGTCAGCCCTGCGCATAGAGTTGAGCGGGTGGCGGACTTTGGCAGAGGTGGCCGGTGAGGCGAGCGGCGCCGCTGACGCGAGCGGCGGAATGTCTGCACAGAGGCGGCCGGCGGGTTGATGCGGCCGGTGGAGCGGTGCCCAGGTGGCCGCGGGGTGGCGCCCGGGTGGCCCGAAAGAAATTACACCGGCAGCGGTGAAATAAACACAAAAAATCAATAAAAAATTGATATTTTTGAATTTTTTTGAAATTATTTTCTCGTAATGCGTGCCCGTACGGCCTTAGAAGGCCAAAATTTTTCCCTGGGATCACGGAGGCCAAACGGGGTCGAGTTTTATGTGATTTCGACTCTCCCAGGCCTTTTGAACACAATGGCGGCGTCCGATTCTGCTCAATCTGCTCCAGAAGCTTGTGTCTCCTTCAAAGTGACAAAAAAGACTCCAGAAACCCTAGAAAGAGAGGGCTTGATCCACAGCTCTCACCAAACTCGAACAAGCTGCAACAGCAAGGCTTTGATACCATGTAGAATCTGATGAAAGATCATATTCACGCCAAGATCCAGCTGCATGCAAAAACCTGTCACAAGAAATGAAGTGAAAGAAGGAAAAAGCGAAACTCAGTTTTTACTCAAAAGGTGAGAGCAAAAATATTAACTGAATTAATTAAAAGAGATTACAAAGTTCGACCTTATAAAGGTGAACAAACCCTAAACCTAAAAGCTAGGATGCGCAATATAATTAATATAAAGTATTAATTATATGCACCTAAGAGAAAGCATAAGCCGAAAAAGAGTAATAATACTCTAACACCCATAACCAATCTAACATAGAGTTCTTGATAACTAGAAGGCCAAGAAAACATAGTTATGAAGAATTCATCTTAAGAATATTTGTGGTATATCTCTCTACCAGAAAATTTAATTGAGACACTTCATAAAAATTATAAGCCTTACCTCCAAATTGCAACACAATAAACATCAATAAGATAAATGTGGAGAATTTTCTGGATCGATTTTGATAGACATCGAAACTACCGACACACTACATACACTAGAGATATCAGTGTAAATGGTAGGAACCTTAAAGTATAAGAGTGCAACAAATGTCTCCTAATATATTGATCTTCACATAATTTTTCAATCTCATTTGAACTGAACTCACCTCCTCTATCATACCTTAAACATTAATCTTAGCATCTACTTCATTCTCAACCCAAGATTTAAAAGCTTCAAAATTTTCTAGAGATTCTAATTTTTCTCTTAATAAAATAACACAAGTCATCCTAGAATAGTCATCAATAAGAAACATAAAGATCATTCACCATTGATTCCTTTTGTTCTGGTAGGTCCATAAAGATCTTTATGCACCAAATCCTAGGGCTTTATAAAGCAGCTCTCACTTTCCCTTTAATTTTTTCCTTGTCTACTTTCCAATATGATATTCCTTGCATAAAGTGTTTTTGGATTTGATGATCCTTGACATGTCTCTTACCACATTTTTAGAGATAATCCTCACCATATTGTCAAATTTTATGTGACCCATCCTCTTGTGTCATAGCCAACATTCACTAGTTTGTGTCAATGGAAAACTTATTCCTCTAGCCTCTTTAAGTTGATAAACATTACCATCAATCTTGGATCCTTCTTCTACAAGTTTTCATGAGATTCATTTTTTTATCTGACAACATTTGTAATGAATTATGAGATTATATCCTTTTCTATAAATTTGGCTAGCACTAAGAGATTTATGTTTCAATCCTATAACATAAAGAACATCATTAGTTTTTTTCTTTCCATCAATTGTTATCATGTCCTTTTCAAAGATTGGGGTGGATCCTTCACTACCAAATTTGACTAATCCTCCATTCCACTTCTCAAGGTTGATATATTTTTCTTTATCACTAATCATGTGATGAGAACATCCACTATCAATCACCCAAGTATTTATTTCTTCTTTTACATGGAATGATTGATCATTGATTTTATCATCTTGCAAGGTACTAGACATCCTACAATACTTGGCATCATCCTTTTTATCATCAACTGTCATGTCCATTAATAATGTTTCATCATTTGAATCTTTTTTATTTTCATATTTTTAGGAACAACTATTATCCTTAGAATAAGGACTTATTTTTTACTTCTCTCTCTTTTATTTCTATGTTTTTATTCTCTAAAAGGACATATAGAAGTAAAAGGACCAACTCTACCACAATTAAAAAATTTAAAAGGTAACTTGTCTTTGTATTCTCTAGTTGTTTTCTATAGCCTTCTTACAAATTTTTCTTTAGCATCTTAAAATCCATCAAGGAGATCAACATCATCTTCTGCCTTTTACCAACTTTGAATGCAATCTCCCTTTAACAATATACTTGCCAAACTATCTCATTTTAAATGTGGTTATAATACTATATAATTGATATAATTAATATTTTCCTAGTCATTTCTTTCCTCAATAGTAGTAGCCTTATGGTTATAAATTTTAGGAAGGTACCTAAGTATCTTTTTCACAATCCCATCTTCTTTTGTTTTTCCACCAATACCTTTGATGAAATTTAATGCTTCATCTACCTGGAGCATATAGTTAGAAAATTCTTCATATTATCCGATCCTTAGAGTTTCAAATTCTAGTTTTGAAATTCTGCATCGTCAACTACTTCACCTTCACATCACTTTCATATATGTCATTGAACTTGTTCCAAATTCCTTTAGCAGTACTAAAATACATCAGCTTCACTATTTCTAGATCTACAAGTCCATTCAAAATTGTATTGTTTGCTTTGTCATTATTTTCATATTTCCTAATATCTATAGGATTTGTAGGAGGACCAATAGGACAATAATGACCATCTATGGAAAAATTACAAACACCAAACTCTAATGAGGATAAATGTGTTTCCATTCTTACTTTCTAGAGAGTGAAGGTCTAACCATCAAACATAGGAGCCTTGAAACATCCATATTTTTCCATCCTAGATCTTCCTCAAGTAGTTAATCTTACCCAAAGAGATCATACCCATATCAGCCTTTAACAATCTTAACTTTTTTACGGTAATTCCAAAACATAATATTTAATTAACATCAATGAATGATAAAGTAATAAACACCAATGCACTAGATAAAACCTAATTTATGTGGAAAATCCCAATAATGGAAAAACCATAGTGAGAATATCTCACAATATAAAAAAATTATTACAACAAGGCTCATTGCCAGACTTGCACAATGAGGCTCATTGCCAGACTTGCAACCAAGATTCACTATCTCAAGGCAAGATACAAATGAATTTCTACAAAGACTCACTATCTCTGAGCAAGATATAAAGGGATTGAAGAGGAAAACAATTATCTCAATGTTGGATACATGAAAATAATTACAATAGATAAGTCTTCAAAATACAAAATTCAATACTCTCCTTATAATGTATATGCTTTCTCCATTATGTCTCAAGATATCACTCATTGATTCAACTCAACAACTTCCACCAATGCACAATTTTTCTTCATCAATCTCCCATCTTCCATAATCCACACTCATTCCACATAGTTCACAATATATTTGATCTTCTATAAATATTATCTAGATCATCACACAATATCAATTAGGTTCAACATAATAAGGGACAAAAGATGATCCCAAAAAGTTGGCCACCAAAACATAATTGTGTTGAAAGTGGTCATATCCAAGAGATAGAGAGGACCTAAAACATCATAACACAATATCTAAAATGATCCCAAACATCACACATGTTGGTACACATCTTCAACATAAAACTAATCAATGGGGAACACCCACGCAACAAGGTGGGACCTAAAAACAACTTAACACAACATCTAATGTAATCGAGATCAACAAGAACATAATACAAGAAAGAGAACAAACCTTGTTGGCTAGATACCTATGAATAACCCTGAAAGACAACTCAAAACATAATGCAACACCAAATAAATCAACCTTTTATATGAAAAACCACATAGAGATGTTCCTTGAACATCCAACATCATTATCAAATATACCACAACCATTGTGACACAAACTTCTCCATAATTGGAAGGACAAGAAACATAGTTATGAAAAAAACTCTCATAAATATACTTGTGTACACTTTATCAACTAAAAATGAAACTAAGACACTAGATTTTTTTATAAATATTCCCTCCAAGACGCAATAGTAGGAACATCAATGGCAAGAAATACAATGCATTTTTCAAACTAGTCTTGACAGACACCCAAACTATCAACACACTAGCAACAACAAGGTTCTAATAAGATATGAATGCAACATCTAAAAAACATATAATATAGGCTCCAAACCACAAGGACATAAAATCCAATGTAGATGAATATGGAGCATTCTACTAGTCAAACATCAGATCTCTTCTCTGCAAATTCAACCTTCAACATTATTTAATGGTTAAAACATCTTTGTGAAAATAATTGCTCGTCTAAGAGAAACATGAGAGATACTACAACTTCTTGTAACAACACATAGCCATCTACACTAATGTCATGTGCTTATAATCATTTTTTGAAAGATACTTGTCACAATGCTTATAAATTTCATCTTAATATGACATCATCTCTATCACCAAACAAGATTATTCTCTCTATCATCATGATGCCAACTCTATCATCTTTTTCAACAAAAAAGAAGGTTGTCATCCAACCTTACTGCATCATCGTGGCAACAACTCTGATCAACAATACAATTAAATAATATTATATCACAACAATGACAACATCAACAACCTATAGAACCATAATGTAGAGGTAAGTCATCAAAACACACTAAAACCACATCACAAAGCATAGCACCTTTATTATCATCTCATCATACTTGAGTGTAGATATCAATACCAAGTAGGTGGACATCCATAATAGAGAGTACCATCAAGACAAGCTTCCACCTTATGCATCTTATGAGAACTTACAAAAACATTATCATCACTCATCTTCAATAAAATATCTACATCTTGATAACACAACCATATCAACAAAGGGATGACATTACAATCACAATCTTTGACATCAATGACAACACCACAACATGTATCACAATTTTACTACTACAATCAAGTAGAGGGTTTACATCAATGAAAACAACAACTAATAATAGATAAGTCATCAAGGACATGTATATGATTTAGGTTTCAACAACCTTATAAGTTCTTAAACCATTGGTTTCCTTAATGTTAATTATAATTTTTTTTATAAGAGGTGAAATTATTTAACCAATGACAGTTTAAGAGCTCATGTAAAGACAAAGTTACAATTATCATTTTGAATGTAGGAAAAGGACAATATAGTTAGGTGTCCCCTTTGGAATATTCTATTTTGAAGTTTTTGGACACATGTAAGGAGTTGTAAGTGCACGTGTGATGGTTATGATAGATTTCATAAGTTATTATGAGTTCATTTATGACAAAATGTTGCTATATTTATCCATTTTGGCGAGATGACTTATAGCAACTATAAGAACATATGTTTGTGGCTATTTTGGACTATATACATGATTTAAAGAAGGTAGACATGGGATTTTTCTAGAAGGTTCTATTTTTTATTGTATGGTGATACCATAGTGATATTCATTCCCAAGATTTTCTTAAATTGAGGCCTTGAGCTAGTGGAAATATCAAGTTTTGTTCAATTGTGTAGGTAATAAGGCATCGTTAGATTCTAAAAAGTTCTTTAGAGAAGTGTATTATTGTTGTATTCTCCCTTTGGATTGGTAATGTACTTGTGTCTCTTTCTATGGTGGAGGTTTTTTCCCTTAGGGGTTTCTCCATGTATATTTGGTGTTAATTGTGTTATGGTTGTCTCTTTCTTTCTTTGATTCTACAATCACATTCTTTAAGGCCTAATCTTTCAAATTTAGATTTGCATGCACTTAGTTTAGGTTCATATTGCAAGCTTCCTTCACCTTGTTAACCAACATTGTACTACCTTTTATGAGTTGAATTAGTTCGCATAATGTGAGTAATTACTATGTTTTGATATTTTAAGGCATTAAATGTGCATTTTCTCATATTCAAATCTCAAATTTGAAAATCCTATGATATGAAAGTAGAATCAAAACCTTCATTTTTAACATTAAAAGGAATCTAAATTTACATTAAATTCATGTAGGATGTATGCATGTCTAATTATTGCCTTTGATGTTCCTTAATAACCATGAAATCCAATCTAATCAATGAGTCAATCTAGGAGAACATGACCCTTGAAAACATCCAATCCCCGCAAGGTATTTTTTATATAGGTAATCTCAACACTTCTAAAAATATCAAAGTTTTAGGCACCATCACTTTAAGTAGTGTATGAGCTTCATATCATTTATGCACATTAGGACACTTATTTGAAAGAAAGCTAGGTAAGCAAAAACAACTTCCTATGTACCAATCTATGGAGAAGAGTAGTTGCGAAAATTCATTTTAAACACCTTTCCAATCAGATATTTAGATACACATACGCATCATAAACAAATGAACAATAAAACCACAACACAAAATTTTATGTAGGCAAAACCCTTTCAAGAGAGAAACCCCACACTCCAAAAGTATAATACTTTATATTATCAATAATCAAAATAGAGTACAATACAATATCAACACAAAACACATTAATAAGAGATATTATACTCCTTTATGATTTTGGAGTGAGTTTGGTAGCATAACTACATTTCAACAAACAACAATATACAACTCCAAAATACAAACACTCATTATATTGGAGCTTGCGATGCATTAGTTAGAGATTTTCCAAATTTAACATACACGACTAAATATAGAACATGGAAATGCCAAAATCATCGAACATGCAAAATGATAACTTTCTAATTGCTAACACATGCAACCGCCAATTTTCATTAAACCACACATACAAAACTACACATAACAAAATATAACTTTACCTCTAAAGTGCTCAACTTTTGATGCAACTCAAACATGAAATAGAGGGTACTTGAATGCATTACTCCAAGTCCCCACCTGTAATAGCAACATCCAAACTCGATGCCTCATAAATACAAACAACAAGTGGTAATTCACAATGCATCATGAGATAACTATCAACTATGACTTCAATCAACTCACACAAAGTGGGATGCATATCTCACAAAAGATAAGAAATATGTTATATATGCCACTTTGCATGTTTGAAGACAACTCAACTTGGCACTATAACAAGTTACATCATCACATGTAGATAAAATCAATTAACATAAGCTAATAAAACTTGAATAATATAAATAAATAATTACTAATTAAATAACATATGAGAATAAAATAAGGATAAATTAATTAAAAAACTACCTAACAATTTAAAACATGTAAAAATTGAAACACCTTAATCTCAATAATATGTAGAGCACAAGATTATTTTACAAAATTCCATATATATTATTAATTAGAAACATTTTTGAAATTACAAATATCATTTTCTATACAATCTAGAAATAGAATTCGAATAACATCAATATCTAATCTTTTATCATAATTTCCCAAAATAAATGCACTATTATTTTTACATTCAATTTTTCAAAATAACATTTATTTACCCAACTCCATTATCAAAGACATTAATTAGATTAAAGTAAGGCTAAGAAAAGTATTTTAACTTTACACAAGTACAGCTTTACTCTCCTTAATTGATTTCCCTCGATTTGGGTATTGTTTCCTTTGGGCCCATCAAATATTTATGGCAGATTCCCTGTATAGTTCTCGGGAACAATGAAATTTCTCTTTTTCAAACCAAGGTTGGCATGGGAGTTAGGAGATGTGCAAATAAAACAACTAGGGTTTACATTGGAGGCCCCATAAAGTGGAGCCATTTCCCAAAACACAATAAATATCTTTATGAGGGGCTCAAGGTCCACGCTTGAAGAAATTAGGAGTACCCTAAGGTACATTTGGTAAGCTCTAATTATAATCAAGTCCAAATTTTCTAGAGAGATTATGGTTGATCAATTATAGTTTATATATTCATTGTTGGTTAATAGTCAAGTTTTAGATTATAAAAAGAAAGGTATTTAAAAATATAGTATAAAATAGATATTTGTTTTTACAAAAGTGTTGTATACAATAGATATTGTTTTACTTTTGAGATTTTCAAAGTAAAAATAAATAAACAAATATATAAAATTTGAGCAGTACAAAAGGATGGATACATTGAGATGAAGATTCTTAGACATCTATTTTTGGTACTAATGTAAATGTATAATCATATAACTTGTTTGGCACACATATTGACCTTAACCTTGAACCAATTACCAAAAATTCATTAATCCATCATTTCAGTTAAGACTTGTATAATCTCATTAGACTTAAACAATTTGGATTAGGCTTCATATGTGACTTTGTCCCTTGGATTGGGATGTATTGAAGTATAATCTACCTAATTTCAAATTTTAGATTTATTGTTCCCAAGGTTGACTTCTCTTAGATTTGTGTTATCTTGTTGGTTCACATTCCAAATACCTCAAGTTGAGTGACCTCAAACATGTAATTAAAGATAGTCTCATGTCATTAATACATCATTATAGATGATCAATTGTATTAGAATCTCTCGTAGCCTTAAAACAAAATGTACTAGAGTATTACATCAAGAAATCGTATCCCAAACATTTCATCATCTCCTTGGCATGTTCAAATTTTGTGTCATTAACAAAGAAGCTTGACTTCTATCAAGCAAATCAACAATTTTCCCTCTATTTCAAAGCATGTCCTATTTTTGACACACCTTGTTGTTTAATATCAAATTCCAAAGGTACGAGACAAACATAAAATACTGCATTCATTGAGATCACATCTACTAGGAGACTAGATCATGAGGACCTAGGGTTTTCCCCCAAAGTATAATCATTGTCTTTATTTAAATGTGTTTTTTATGACATTTTTTAAAATCTAATATTTATACGTTATCTACTGATTTATCTTTTGATAACACTTGTATAATTTTTTAGTGTTTAGACCTCACTATCTTAACATCAAATTCTAAATTTTTAGATTTGTCATTATTTTTACTTTCATTGCTATCCTTTTTCTATATTTCAAGTCATCCAACCCAATATCAATTTCTCCCTTTCTACCCATTTATTTCAATGTTTCCATCTATAATTTTATGAATATTTTAATAGGCATCAAAATAAAATTAATATGCTTAACAAAATTACAAATTCTAAATAAAGTTTGGAGTTTACTTATTTATTGATGAGATCCAACACTTATGATAGATTTAAATGGCTTCATCTTGTTTGGGTGCACTATTGAATTTGGTAATGATTTCTTTGAAGAAAATATGCATTGTGTTACTCATAACCATCAATCTTATGAGATGTTAACACAACTTCAACTAAGTATGAAGGGAAATAACCTTAACATCAATTTTTTTATTCTCATGTTTATTTATTACCAAAAATTTTTAAGGTTGGTCTAATTACTTTGATAACCATTAGACATTTGGATACCTTCCCACATCTACCCTACATTTTGATGTTCATGCATATTATAATTATTATGGGTTAGTATGTTCTTCAACTCAAGCTCATATTTAAGTCTTAAGCATAATATCAAAATTTTGATTGATGATGGTAAAATACGCATTGAAATGTTTGAGGATGGGATTACTAAGTCTATAGTCTCATCCATTCACACCATACTGAGATCTCTAGAAATCGTAGAAGAGGAAGAAACATAGTAATAGACCATATAAAATAAATTAGATTCTTATAAGGAATGTGTTAGTTTTATTGATGATTATCCTACATGATTAAATCCTTAATAATAATAATAATCAAATGTCACTTCATATACAAAATTGAAATGTAGTAACAAAGGAATCGTATTCTAGAAACACATGTTAAGAAATAATGCATATACCCAATTTCCTTCCTAACCCATAAGAGACAAGCATGCATATAAGCTTACAAAATCACTATTATGAAAAGATCAAATAGACAAGCCACAAGATAACACAAGATATACCCTAGTAAAACCATTATGAGGGAAACCCTATCCTCCAAAATAATCCATACTCCATTGTATTAGTCATCCACAAAGAAATACAAAACTACTTACAAAGTTACAATGAATACTCTAGAAACATCAAACCCTTCAATGCATTCTCATGTGTCCAAACATGTATCCACACATCACATGCCATACTTCACAAATGCAAACTTTAAAAAAACTCAATAATCAAAGCCCAATTTGACAACCAACCCAAACCACTAACATGTGTTTGGTTTTATAGACATAAGCTCACACATAATACAACTAGTGGTAAAGTAAAATCATGTCCCACAAAACCATGTGAGCATAATACCATTGACCCCCTCATTTAACATTGGGTAATAACTTTATACATTATCAAATATCTTCCCTAGTCTTAAATTAAATACAATAATATATCCCAATGTATCACACACATTAAATAATATTCCAATGTTACAATGCAACATCAAATGGCCTTGAGAATATTCCAAAAGAATCTCTACATGTTGCACATCCAAATAAGTGCTTCTAGGTGCAACATACATGATAAATAAAATATTAAAATTATAAACATAATCATACAAGGTGCACAAAACCTATTTTCCCAACATTCTTTCATTTTTTGTATACATTGCATAAGGGTCAATCAATCATATACATATTCACAACCATACATGTAACCACATGAATCTACATGATTCTCTCATGCTCCAACCATATACCTACAATAAATCC
Organism: Thuja plicata; assembly: GCA_018584345.1. NCBI lineage: Eukaryota > Viridiplantae > Streptophyta > Pinopsida > Cupressales > Cupressaceae > Thuja > Thuja plicata. The sequence continues at coordinate 176,081 of MU225122.1, forward strand.
AGGTGACAACCATCTCAAGCAATAAGTCCTCTCATCCTCCAACATGCCACCTATGGAAGAGAATGAACAAGCCAAGGTGAAGATGCACCAATTCATGAATACAAGTACTATAATCCAATATGATAACAAATTATCCAAGCTATTGTCTTAAGGAAAAGCCCCACATGATCAAAAATATTTATCCATGACACATGTCAATACATCCAACGACCCATGCCTTTTAGATATAAAGAACATTAGTAAACTTCTATCAACATATCAGCCCACAAACCACAACCAAGCTTCTTGTATCAAAACTTGTCAATGAAGCACATACATATCCAAGAACTCCCACTGCATGGGTACTACCAAATCTAAAAAATGAAGCTCAAAGAATATCAAGTCTACCAATTAACACTTGTATCAAGGTGTGATAAGTAAATCAAAGTATTAAGAACTGGAGAAAAATCATAATGATCTACACATGCAACTAAATGTTGTATACTCTCCCACAATATGTCACCATTCTCCCAATTCATATGAACATGAAACTCCTGCAAGAAACCATAGAATGAAGAGAAAAAAACTTGTAAACAATAACATGTCCTTCTCCCAAAACCTCAAAGAAGAAAGATTATGTCAAATATGATCTTCTCCAAAACACCCCAAATGCCATAAAAACATTCCATTCACATTCAACCTCTTAGGTCAAACAAACATATGTATTATGTAATGCTGACAAGGATGTAAGCTTCTCATAGAAGATAAAACTCATAACAACCATTCCCAATGATGGAAATTATTCCAATAAACCATCTCCTAATATCCTCATAAATATATCATAATACCAACATTTGTATAAGGAGACAACCAATGCCAAACATCTCTCAAATTAATCTTTTAGAACTACGAATCCTCATAGCTAAAGATCCATATCTATGAAAGATAAAGCATAAACATAATGCACCTAAAAGGAACAATGGGCAATACCTCTCAAAGAATAAATCATCAATTAGACCAATAGTAGGGAATGAAAATATTCATCAAGCTATCCAAGTCATCATGACTCACTCTAGTAGAATACTGACCTCACCTAAACCTCCATGTATCCATGAGTACCTATAACTAATCAATATGTTGGTGCTAAAATCAACAAAGTGGATTTCCTATGGACTTGCCAATCTAATGATGGGAAACCCAAGTGATCTGGCCAACTAGCAAGGTTTCAACCAAGTCCAGGCTAAACCTTCTATAATTCTGGCTCTGCAGAACCAGAATTGCAGAAGGTTTAGCTTGGACTTGGTTGAAACCTTGTTAGTTGGCCAGATCACTTGGGTTTCCCATCATTGGATTGGCAAGTCCATAGGAAATCCAATCTGTTGATTTGAGCACCAATAGACTAGCGACTCTGTTGGGGACTTATCTATGAAAGACAACGTTGAAGATTACCTAGAAGCTCCGGTGATGTAATTAAGACTCTACTGGGAGAAAGAACTCAGAAGACAATAAGTATTTTCCTTCTGATAAGAAGTTGGCGACTCTATTGAACAAATCATTTCAGTCAGTGACTCTACTGAGGGAGAAAACTCAAAAGGAGATAGGAAGACAACCTAGAATGGATGAGAAATTATCCTTTAATTAGTAAAAGAAGATCTATTACATGATGTTTAGAATTCTGTTAAAAATATCTTTGATTCCCATTGATACCAAGCCTTTTGATCTTAGAAAGGTTCAATTCAGTCCTAATGAAATGTTTTCATAGCTTTCACAGAGGGTTCTTGAATCTTATGGAGATTATGATGAATCATCTCTTGATCATTTAGATGATTTTCATATATTCCTTAATAATTATAAGGTTGATACAGAAGATGATGTCATGAAGTTGTTTGCATGGTCATTAAAAAATAATGCACAAAAGGATTATGAATCACTACCTGCACAGAGTATCTCATCATGGAGGTAGTTTGAGAAATGGTTTCTTGATATGTTTCATAATGCCAGTGGTGAAGGAGAGAACATGTGTTATGAAAAGTATGAAGACCAAAGTTACAGCATGGAAGAGGATCCTATTCTTTCTCCACTTGATGAATTTTTTAGTTTGGAGAGATTTGAGGGGGAGTCTATACCACATTTGTTCATAAGAATGGCAAGAATTTATAAGGAGATGCCATCAGACATTAGACCTCCACTCAAGGAATTCATAAGAAAATTTTGAGAATTGGGAATCTCTCCAGATAACCCTGATTTGAAGTTCCTTATGCATGCAGTAGAAGATGATGATGAAGATAGAGAAAAGGAGGCTTATGATCAGATTGAAAAAAATGGAAATCTCAGCGATGAAAAAGAAAAAATGTGTTATGAACAAAACATGTGCTATGAATAGGAAGAAGATCCAAATTACATTATGGAAGAGGAATCTTACATGTCCTCTTTGGATACATTCTTCAATTTGGAAATATATGAGGGAGAAAACCTTATGAGTACCGAGGAAATTTTAGATCTATTAGATATTGAATATCAGAAACATGCTCAGAGAAATGGTGAAATTTTTTTCTCAATCCACCACATTAAACAAGTTAATGGATCAATATATATTCAAGAGGTACCAGATCAAGAAGATAATAATTTCAAAGAATCAGATGACAAAGATGAATTAGAACAACATACAACATAATGTATCATCTTAAAATTGAAGCACTTCCATGTTAAGAATGTTTAACCCTCCTTAGGGGATGTTTTTGACCACCATCATACTATCTCCTCCTTTCAGCATCATCTCCTACTTCTGTGCCTGTTTAGGACCCTGATTGGGCCTCTCCAGGCACCTTCTATCCCACCTGGCACATTTTCCAAGGGTTATGACCCCCTAGGTCAAGGTTGACCTTGACCTTGACCTAGGTCAGGGTCATCCTTGACCTTGACCTGGGTCCCCCTTCCAAATTTGGAAGCTTGTCGGTTGCCGGAGGTCATCAAAATTTCATTTTCCTGCTTTTGGGTCGGCTGTTTTGGGTTCCGAAGTGGCAAATCCTAAATTATATTTAATATAGGTCCACTTCTAGGGGCATGGGTCAAATGGGAATTTAATTCTCCTATGTTGGCCTCCTTAGAAGATTGTGCCCTAATTTCATATAAAAGGTAGCCTTTCTCTCTCATTTTCTCTAAGTCTTCTAAAGTGCAAAAAAAGCTCTAACCAAGATTTTGTCAAGAAGCAAAAATTTCAAGCATCCATTACTCTACATATTTTCAAGCTCTCAAGGTGTTAAATTCTTCCTCCTCAAGCATTCAAGCTCTACATTGAAGATCAAGGATTCAAGCTTTCAAGCCATTTGAAGGGATTTGGTTCAAGCATTCAAGATTCATCATTCAAACCCTAGATCTAGCCATCATGGTGGTGTGATCTTACTTTAAGATCCTTTGTACATATTCAAGAATATATCATCATATCTTCAAGGTGGATTCCAAGCATACAATCATGGAGGTTTATGGTTTCTAAAGTCCATGCCCGCATATTTACATACTTGCTTACATTTGAATAACAATTGCATATCTATTCAATATCATAGTTTCATTGTTAGAGTCAATTCTACTACTTGCTAGCATTCTTATTTCAATTATTGATTTCAAGGTTAATTCCTAAATCAGGGTTTGACTAAGGAAAACCCCTCCCCCCAACAAAAAAACCTCTTTTTCTTGTAGGTACAGGTTCGAGACTGTAGATTTGAGACGAGATTTGGATACCCTTTTCGGCTTTCTGTCGGGCTTCGCGAACAAATTCTCTGTCAGACCTGTGCAGGTCAAGGTCGACATTATTGGGTCAAGGTTGATATTTGTGGGTCAAGGTTGACCTTTTTCATAAGACGACATCGGAATGGAAACATATTTATGGGTTTTGTTCGTCTCTGTGTTCCAGTTTCAGATCATACTTTAGTTTTTCTAGAAACAGTCTACAGACCTCAGAAAATAGCATTCTTTGATCTGTAATTCTTTAAGGTTAGTACATTTCTCCTATTTCTTCAATTACTGTCATATATCATATCTATATAATCAATTAACAGAATTTAATATCCTTCTTGTTATTCTCTTTTCCAAATAGTTGATTCATTTGTGCATTAGCCCTTCCTTTGGGTTGATCAACTTGGATCTTCCATTTGTGCATTTGGGAATAGAAGAGGAGCATCTTATCTTCTCCCTAATCACAATTACAATATAAAATCAATCAAATTCAATTAAATGTAAAGTAGGGTTAAGGAACTCAACACACTCTAAGCAAATCAAACAACAATTAACAAATAATATCCTTACCCCTTTCCACCACTTTACATTTTGGTGAACCTGATGTGATAAGGTGATAAGTGATTTGAGTATCAAAACACTCTTATTCTATTAATCATCATTTTTCTACCTTACATTTTGGTGAACCCGTGATAGACAACTCTTTCTTTTTGGTGTTAGATTTGAATTTTATGTTAGATCTTGCATGCATATAGAAGTAGGTTTTCTTTTATGCTCTTGCATTTATATTTCAAAATTTATAAAAATCACAAAATTTCTTTAAAAATACAAAAACATTTACATTGTTCATTGTGTTCAAAATGTATGATTTTTGTTTTGAATAATTTGATGAGGCTTTTGTTGCTAAAGAGGATAGATCCCCTAATGAGGTACATTGAAGTGAGGATGAAATTTTTTTGAATGAGATCTCCATCGATCCTATTCCTATTTCATCCTCCTCTACAATCTCTTCAATTGACCTTTACCATAGTGTGTGTGCATGGTTACCTTCATGTTCCACTATTTACAACATTGATACACCTAGAAAGGTTTCATTTAGCACGTGTGATGTTGCCTTATCCTCTCTTGTATTACCTTTCAAGGATATATTAGAGAAATTAGATGACTTTAACCTTTCCCCCCATGGAGATGAGTTAAGGATCGGTGTTAATTCTTCTCCTCATATATGTCTTTTCTACAAGCCTACTTTAGGATATAACTCTTCCTCCTTTAGGGATCAAGCTTTAGGCGCTCCTACAATGTGCTTTATTGATATGGAGGAGAATCCTCCTATTTGGGATGAACCTTTGGATTTGGATGTTGATTACTCTCTTCCTCATGAAGCCATTATGGGTGATTCTACCTTTTGGTATGAACCCTTGGATAAAGACATTGATTTATCTCCTTCTTGTGAAGATGATTTGATACAAGAGGGTGATTTATTAATGGATGAAATATTCATACATGATGATGACTCTTTTTCTAAAACATACTCCCCTTATGTGGACATTTTAGAGAAATAAGATAACATTATTAATACAATACCTCTAATTGGGATTCCTTCTAGTGATGAGGCATTAGCGGAAAATGATTTGAATTCCCTTAATACTCTCCCTCTTAGTGATGATCCTATAGAGCATCAAGATCCTACCCCATCTTATCCTAGGATTTATTCCTTTATTTTTCCTTCTTGTGAATCTATCAAACATACTAATGATGAATTAGTGACTACTGGAGTTCAATTGACTTCTTTTCATATGGCTTCTTTTTATAGTCATAGTTATCATTTACTAGTTAAAGAAGGATTCCATACTCAAGGATGTGCTAAGCATAAACAGGGAATTCAAATGCCCTTACAGAATGAGGGGCATGAGCATTCTTATGGATTGGAATTTAATCCTCAATAACATAGCAATGTTACCGACATCTCAAATAACATTTCAAAACATGATGACCCTATGAAGGAATTTGACCAAGAGGTTGTTTTGCCTAAGCTCCTTCGTGTTAAGATAATTACTAGACCTAAACACAAAAAGAAACGTAGTCTATAATTGAAGATTCTTCCTTTTTGTTTCTATCATAGATTTCATGATCACTCTAACGAATTTCAAGCTTTACATTATAAGATTAGGCAACTCATTGATAGTAAAGTTATTTATATATCATGTGGCAATGAGTTATATTTCAATCCTATTTTCTCTAAATAACATTTATGTTCCTATTATGGAACTCCATATTATGTAAACAATATTAGCCTAATCTTTGGGGGCTTGTTGTCTTGCATAGTATTGTGAGTGATATAATAGGTCCCCTTTCATCCTTGTCCCTACACTTGGGGGGCAAAGATGCCATCTCCTTTTTTTTTTTGTCTTTCTGGGATCCACTTTTCCCTTGGTTAAGAAGTATATATCTATTATGTGATATCCAATCATACATGAAAATTTGGGTTTGCATTAAGGATCTATGTCTTTGATTACAACCTATTTCGTTGTTTGACATTGGGTTTCCATGGTTGATAAATCTCTCACCTTGGAAACTGAATAATGTGCTATCCCTCATAAGGGTTACTTTTCAACTTCTCACATGATATCTCTTTGTTACAATATCTCTTGATATAATTTGATATATCCCTTGCCTTCATACCTGGGGGGCAAGGTATTTTCCTTCTGCCTCTATCTAAGGATCTACTTTCCTTAGCTTAGTGGCATGTGTTTATCTTACAACATTAATTCCTTATAAAGATGTATGTTTTTTACTATGGATACCCTCTTATATGAGAGGTGATTGTCCTAGGTCATCACCTCTTCTTTATTTTTCAAACTATGTTTTTGATAAACTCTTGCTCTTGCTTTGGGTTAGAGTTTGATTCCTTCATCCGAAGATTCTGCTTCCTCTTGATTAAAGGGGGCTTGTTGATTGAATCTTTGGTCCCTCTTTTTCTTGAGAAGATGGCATTTTATCCTAAGCACTCCTCTATGGGTAGGGCTCTTGCTAATAAGATCTCTTCCTTTTGAGGATCCTTTTTCTATAAGTGACATATCCATTTCATGATTATCTATGTTCTTGGATGAAAGGGTCAAGACACTTCACTAAGGATATCGTATACATTGTTGTTAGGCTAGATATCTCCTTACCTTGTGAAGTAGGTATCCTCTTTTCCCTTCCTTATCCTACCTAGTGGGTAGTCATGATAAGGAGGGGGGAATATATAGGGTCTCCCTTGTACTATAGTTTACATTAATTTACATTTTTTAGCATGCTAAATCCTTGGAAGGTAACACACATAAGTTGCTAAATCCTGAAGAGATACGCATTTTTACTTTTATTTTTGCTAAATCCTCAGAAGGTAACGTACATAAGTTGCTAAATCCTGAAGAGATATGCACCCTTTTATTTTACAATATGCTAAATCCTCAAAATTTAATGCACATAAGTTGCTAAATCCTGAATGGACACGCATTTTATATTCCATAGTGATACAAGAATGGGGATCTATGGATATTTCAAAAGCCGTCAGAAGATGCATTACAATTACAAGCACAGATTATGGGTGAACCTGTTGGGCTCTCCCTCCTTGGTGATTCATATTAAGGTGGGCATCTTACTAGGTGAGGTAATCACTATCTCTTTTCTCTTTTTCTCTTTCATGCTAGTAGGATTAGATCATGAAGCTATGTTATCTATAATATTGCTCTTGTCTTCCTTATGTAATTATGTATGTTTTCTATGAGTAATTTCTCTTTACTTTCCATATCTTTATGCATGTATGTTGAATTATAATCCTTGGTCCAGGGGCTCATGTCCTTGAATTAGTGATGTTCTACCTCGTGGCGATCCACCAGAGTCTTTCTTCTAACTTTACCGCAAGCATGTTCGATTTCCATACTTCCGCTAAAGTGGGGGCTTAATGTATCATCTTAAAATGGAAGCACTTCCATGTTAAGAAAGTTTAGCCCTCCTTAGGGGATTTTTTTTACCACCATCATATTGTCCCCTCCTTTCAACATCATCTCCTACTTCTTTGCCTGTTTAGGACCCTGATTGGGGCTCTCCGGGCACCTTCTATCCCACCTGGCACATTTTCCAGGGATTCTGACCCCCTGGATCAAGTTTGACCTCAAATGTGACCTAGGTTAGGGTTGACCTCAACCTTGACCTAGGTCAGGGTTGACCTCGACCTTGACCTGGGTCCCCCTTCCAAATCTGGAAGCTTGTCGGTTGTCGGAGGTCATCAAAATTTCATTTTCCCGCTTCTGGGTCGGCTGTTTTGGGTTCCGAAGCGGCAAATCCTAAATTATATTTAATATAGGTCCACTTATAGGGGCATGGGTCAAATGGGAATTTAATTCTCCTATGTCAGCCTCCTTAGAATAGTGTGCCCTTATTTCATATAAAAAGAAGCCTTTCTCTCATTTCTCTAAGTCTTCTAAAGTGTAAAAAAAGCTCTAACCAAGATTTTGTCAAGAAGCAAAAAGTTCAAGCATCCATTTCTCTACATGTTTTCAAGTTCTCAAGGTGTTCAATTCTTCCTCCTCAAGCATTCAAGCTCTCCATTGAAGATCAAGGATTCAAGCTTTCAAGCCATTTGAAGGGATTTGGTTCAAGCATTCAAGATTCATCATTCAAACCCTAGATCTAGCCATCATGGTGGTGTGATCTTCCATCAAGATCCTTTGTACATCCTCAAGACTATATCATCATCTCTTCAAGGTGGATTCCAAGCATACAATCATGGAGTTTTATGGTTTCTAAAGTCCATGCTTTCATATTTACATACTTTCTTACATTTGAATTACAATTGCATATCTATTCAATATCATAGTTTCATTGTTAGATTCAATTCTACTACTTGCTAGCATTCTTATTTCAATTATTGATTTCAAGGTTAATTCCTAAATTGGGGTTTGATTAAGGCAAACCCCTCCCCCCCAACAAAAAAACCTCTTCTTCTTGTAGGTACAGGTTCGGGATTGTAGATTTGAGACCAAATTTGGATACAGATTTTGTATCGGACCTGTGCAGGTCAAGGTCGACATTGTTGGGTCAAGGTTGACATTTGTGGGTCAAGGTTGACCTTTTTCATAAAATGACATTGGAATGGAAAAATATTTCTGGGTTTTGTTCATCTCTGTATTCCAGTTGTAGATCATACTTCAGTTTTTTCAAAAATATTCTACAAACCTCAACAAATAGCATTCTTTGATCTGCAATTCTTTAAGGTTAGTACATTTCTCCCATTTCTTCAATTACTATCATATATCATATCTATATAATCAATTAACAAAATTTAAGATCCTTCTTGTTATTCTCTTTTCCAAATAGTTGATTCATTTGTGCATTAGCCCTTGGGTAAAAGTACGGAACTGTGTCACACTGGAGGACCATTTGACATGTTTCGGCCGGACATGTTTCAGTCGAATATGTTTCGGCCGGACATACGTGGCGCACACGCGGCGCCAAGTGGCGTCCATGTGGCGGCATGGTTTCGGTCGAACCCGGTTCGACCGAAACATGTTTCGGTCGGACCAGGTTCGGTCGAA
>MU225122.1:203553-225924 GCA_018584345.1 Thuja plicata
GAATCATATTTAATTAAATAAATTTAATTAAATAGATAGAAGAATATAACAAATATAATTAATTTAACTATAATGTTATGGGAATATTAATTAAATTAATATAAGGACGATTTTGGACGTCTACAGTGTTCACCTATGTATCATAAGGCTCATCATTTTGGTTGTCATGATGCAATTGTGCTTCTTGATAGGCTCATTGCTTATCGCTTTCAGCCCTTTGGTGTGCATCCATATATCTAGTTGAGATAAGGGGTGAGACTGATCAATGTCCATGAGAGGAATGGCCAACTGGAATGGAATCTCTATGTTTCTCAAATATATCATCAAGGCATTTATCCATATCCTCCCTATCTCTTCAATTTAATGTGTAACTCATATCCATATCTGAATGAGATGATGCTAAGGGGGTACCCAACTCACTAAGGTGACTCTTGGAGTCAAACAAAACTTTAGAATTGTTCCTAGGTGATTGATCAAATATGGGCACTTTTCCCTTATGTTTTTGGCGAGTTTGAACTAAGGGTAATTGGTTAAAAACAACTTGAGGTTTCTTTCCTTGATTTACTTGATATCTTGTTGTAATTGGCATGAAAGAAAAGGTACTAGGTGATAGGATGAACCTAAAAAATGTTGGTACCAAAGTAGGATAGTAAAAGCACTCACTTGTCAAAAAGAGAGGTGATAAGATAGAATTTAGCAAGAGGTATAAACCAACACTACCGCAGAGGTGCCCAATAAATGGGTGAATACCCTAACACATATGGATCAGGAGGATGATTTACCCAAGTTATATTTATTGAATTTGAATTTTGTATGGAAGTGAATGGACAAAAGATTACTAAGACTCTCCAAGTGTGTTTTTCATTAAGGTAAAATCAGGTTTTGAAAGGACCCCAAAACCTTGTACAAAAGAGAGCTAAAGATAAGCAAGAACAACCCTTACAAACATGTAAAGCCTTTTATGAACAAAAGAGCAGGACCAAAGCAACCAACCCAAACCCAAAAAACAAAAGACTCTCAAAAAAGCACAGCTACCAACACAACTTCCAGCAATACAACAACAAACCTTCCAACAGAGAAACCAACTTAAAGCATTTTTGCATAGGCTTCCTCAGCCTCTTTCTACGTATTTTCCATTAAGACAATGGAGTCCTTCATCTCTTTCATCTCTTTAGGGATCTCTGGAACTTTCCTTTTTATGCTTCTGCGGGTTCTAGTACTCGGGCCCGAGCTCTTAGCAACATCATCAATCATTATTGTTGTTCTTTCCAATAGGCTCATCTCCAAGTAAGCATACAGTGCTTTGAGATTTTGGACAGAAACATTCAACCCTTCATTACTGTGCTTGAGAATTATTCTAATCATGTTTCCATTATGACTGATTTGGGCTTTTATTTCCTTTAGATTATCTTCAACAAGAGTATTAACCTTAGCAATTAGCTCATCCTCTGTGTTATTATTTTTTACCTTAATCAATGCCTCTTTCTCCATTTTTGCCACCTTAGAACTGATAGGTTCCATAGCATCTTGCATATCCTTAAGGTGTTGTTTCATAGTATTCATTTCCTCCCCAATCCACTTCTCCAAACTAGTCCCGTAGTCCTCCTTGCTCAATGGGATTCTCTCATCCGCCTCAAACCCTACCATTTTAATTTCAGAGTTTAATTTCTACTTTTTCTTTTTCCCATTATCATTCTTTAGGGTCAGATTCTCCTTAGGTTTAACCTTAGTCTCCTCCACATCTTTTTCCTTGTTCTCCTCTTCCTCTTTTTCTTTTTCTTGGTGATCTTCATCCATCTCCCTATTCTATGCTTCCTCATTCTGACTGAGATTGCCCTCCACCATTCTTTCATCCTCAACATTGTTAAAGTACTCTTTCTCTTCAACCCAGTCGACCTTAAGTTTACTAGAGTCATCCTCATTAGTCTCAGGCTCAACCTCATTGTCCTCTTCCTAGGTCTTTTCCTCTTTAGTATTAAAGGGATTAGGGCTAACTTCCTTCTCTTCCCTAACATTCACCTTTTCCTTAGTCTTTCTATTTATCCTCTTCTTAGGTTTCTCCTTCTTCATTTCCAGCTTTAACTTCCTGAAATTCCCTTTGACCCTTTTAGGGATAGGATCCGGGATTTGATTTTTGACATACTCAGAGATTAACAAAATAAAACCTTCGTGGAGCACAGGGTTAGAAGCCTTTTTCTTGTGTTCTGAAATATTTTTATTCAAAGAGCTCAGCAGATAGTAGGGGAAAGACACAAGCTTCTTATACCTAAAGTGATTTGCAAAAACAAAATGCAGATTGTAAATTTTTGAATACCGACCATCCAAAGTGAAATATTCTATCATCATTGTAAGAATATCAACCCAGTGGGTTTTTATCTTTTTAATATCTACCTAATCTCCCGTACCTTTAGTCAGGAGGGCTTCCTCTTCTTCATTCTTTGGGAAAATTTTAAAGGCTTGAGATCTTGTCCTTTTATCATCCTTGTAGAACTTTGTTCATTCCACTGAAAGCCCTGTAATATCAGAGATGATATTCAAAGTAAGCAGGAAAGATTTCCCCCACAGATTAACCTTCCCATTCCTCCATCCTTCCATAAATTTCTTCATGATTTCATTGTCCGCTCCATGCAACCACTCCATATACTGAGTGACACCTCCCTTCTTAAGTCTCTTCCAGACCTTTTTCTTCAATTTCCACTTCAAACAATCCATAGGCTCCTCCCTCTTAAGTCCACCTCCCATAGTTGTAGAATTTTGAATTAATAGAGTTTGGTTATGCGAGGACCTAACAAGCTTTTGATTTCTTTGGTTTAGAATACCATTTGTTACCCGCAATCCGTGTGATAAGACAAAATCAATCATACCCTCAACCCTCGACTGATAACTAACAACACATTTGAATTTAACCGTCCATATCATCATTAATTCTAATTTGAAGTGAGCCTTCATTCTAATTTATCTTATCATACTTGATAAGATTCAAAATCTCTAAATTTAGGTCTGCTTCCCCATTCCAAGATATCATTTCCTCTCTATAAACTCCCACATTAGCAAAGCTGTCCGCAACCTTATTTCCTTCCTGGAACACATGGGATATAAAGCTTTCTTGGAAAAGAAGCATAATTGACTTAATTTTATCAATAATGTGAGCTATAGTCCAGGAGGCCTTATTTTTACCTTTTATGCAGTTGATTATGTTTTGGGAATCTCCCTCTAGCCAAAATTTCAAAATTCCCTTCTCCTTTGCCAAAGTAACAACATGAAGAGCTGCCATAGCTTCAACAACATGATTCATTTGAGTTCCAAAAGGTGCCACTATTTCTCCCAGACAATTTCCAGCCCAATCTCTTATGCATCCTCCCCCACCAGCTCTTCCTAGATTCCCCTTAGCAACTCCATCAAAGTTGCCTTTAGCCCAGCCAATTGGTGGAGCTGACCATCTAGTGTTTTCTCTCAGAGCATTATTCTTAACCTCATTACTTTTGGATTTCCCACTTTTATTCTCTATTATTTCTTGAATTTTTGAAAAGTTGAAACTTATATAAGAAGAGGCATTGAAGTTCTCCACTAGACTTCTACATATTTGGTTAGCCACAATAATATGGGAAGAGACTTTCTCTCTGAAGACCCTGTTATTCCTCTCCTTCCAGAGCCTCCAAGTGAAGTGAGGAAGGAGAAATTTCCATATCTCCTTATAAGCTTTTCCCTTTAAGGGACAGAGCCATTGGTTGACCAACTCATGGACACTATTGGGTTTAACCCAGTCCACATTGAAAAATTTAAACACTAAATCCCAAACTTTACTGGAGTAGGGGCAGTGGATCATTAGATGATTACTATTTTCATCTTTAGAGAGACAGAGATAGCATCTATTTGGCATTATAAAACCTCTTTTATAGAGATTTTCCACCGTGAGGATTTTGTCCTGAACCAAAAGCCAGAAAAACATGTTAATTTTAGGAATAAGGTTAGGATTCCAAACCTAAGAACAAAGAGGCTGAGAATCACAGGAGAGTAGAAGGGTAGAGGCCGAGGCAACAGAGAATTTCCCATTAGATTTTGGGCCCCAGATCAAAGAATCCAATGAGTTGTTAGGAAACCAAGTATTAAGTTGGGCATTGATTAGAGACAGATCACCATCAAAGGATCCAAGGTCCACCCATTTCTCTTTAATCTAATAATCAGACACCCTTTCCCCCACAATATCTTGGCAGTCTAGAATCGCAGACCTCCAGTCCTGGTTCTCACTGAGAGCTTTACCTTCTAGCCATTTATCATTCCAAAAATTAATCTTCCTGCCATTTCCTAGTTTCCATCTCACACCCTTTCTAATCAGCTCTTTCCCTTTGTAGTTAATATTCCAGATAAAGGAACCTGTGACTTCCTGAGGATTATATAGCATTTCCTCAAGAGATTGAAGATGGTACTTTCTCTTAATTATAGAATTCCACTCCTTTTCTTCTTCAAAGATTCTCCAGCACTGTTTTTCCAGGAGAGCCTTGTTTGTGTTTTTAATGCTTCTTATTCCCAACCCTCCCCATTTTTTGGGTTTACAGACCGCCTCCCAAGAAACAAGACCGAATTAATTTTTTTCCTCAACTCCCAACCATAAGAAGCACCTTTGGATTTTTTCAATCATCTCAACAAAATTTTGAGGGATCTTGAAGATACTTTGTGCATAAACTAGAAGATTTTGCAAGGAAGATTTGAGAAGTTGAACTTTCCCTGCAATACTAAGGGTAGCTCCTTTCCAACCCGCTAGTTTTTTATGAAATCTATCAATAATTTTATTCTAGAAGGAGTCATCTGGTTTAAGACAAAGAGGAAGGCCCAAATAAGGAGTCGGGAGGTTCCCTATTTGATAGCCAAGGATGGAGGAGATATTCCTTTGTCTTACTTCAGGTGTGTTACAGAAGAAGAGAGATATTTTCTTCCAATTGATTAATTGACCAGAAGCTCTAGTGTAGATATTCAATGCCATTTTCATGTTTCTATCTTCTTTAACCGAAGCTTCTCCCATCAATATTGTATCATAAACAAATTTCTCAAGAGGTTGCAACCCAGAAATTTGACCTTTGATCACTAAGCTATGAATAAATCTGCCAAGACTTTCAGCCATGATGGAAAAAAAAATAGGGGAGATGCGATCTCCTTGCCTCAGACCTCTAGTAGGATGGAAGAAGTGAGAGGATCCCCCATTAACAAGAACTGAGGAAGAGACAGTAGTCACCAGCTGCATTATGAGTTTGATCACTACTTCATCAAAGCCAAAGGATCTCAAAACACAATGGAGGAACTCCCAATCCACTCTATCATAGGCTTTTGACAGGTCCAATTTCATCATAAAACCTTGCTTTTTCGATGCATTAAGAGAATGAATATACTCATGAACCATTATAATAGATTCCAAAATCTGTCTTCCCAACACAAAGCCATTCTGCTAGGAAGAGATCAGATCAGGGAGAATGCTCAATAATCTTGAATTGAGAACCTTAGATATAATTTTATATAAAGAATTACATGGGCTTATAGGTTTGAAACCATCCACAGTGTTAGCTCCCAATTTCTTCGAAATAAGAGCTATAAAGATAGAGTTTAGCTCTTTAAGAATAGATTTAGAACCAAAGAACTCTTTGACCGCTGAGCACATAATTTTACCAGTAATTTTCTAGAAGTGCTAGAAGAAGAACATCTGGAAACCATCCAGCCCAAGGGATTTTTCTCTTTCAAAAGAGAGCATAGCCTTCATGATTTCAGCATCTGATGGTATGGCTTTGAGAAAAGAGTTTCCCTGACAATCCAGTATACCTGGAATGCAATCAAGAAGTTTTCTTTGATCCACCACTCCAAGATTTTGGTCTTTAGAAAGGAGGGAAGAAAAATACTCCATCATTTCCTTCCTGATTTATTCTTCCTTAGTGATAACTCCTCTAGGGGCCGATAAAGAGTTGATTATATTATAAGCTTTGTGTTTAAGAGCTGTAATATGGAAGAATCTTGTATTCTTGTCTACGGCTTTGAGCTAGAGAGATTTGGATCTCTGCCTCCAGAAAGTCTCCTCTTTAGCAATAATGTTGTGGTAGTCCGCAAGAACCTGATTTTCTTGGGATCTCAAATTATCAGTTAAACCCTTTTTTTAATAACATCCTAAATTTCTTTCAATTCCATTTGAGTTTTGTTTTTAGCTTGAAAGATGTCCCCATAAACATTCTTATTCTAGATTTGACATTATTCTTGACATTAGCCAGTTTCTTGACTACTATAAACATCACTGTACCATCCACCTCTATATTCCACCATTCTCTGATCTTATTCTCCAAATCAGGGTGGTCCAGCCACATTTTTTCAAATCTAAAAGGAGCATTTCCTTTTCTAGAAAAATATGAAGTAGAGAAAGACATAGGGAAATGATCCGAGCCAATCTTAGAGAGAGAAGAGAGAGAGCAGGAAAATCTTGTATACCACTCCAGGTTAATCAGTGTTCTGTCAAGCTTAACTTGTATAAGATCTGCTCCCACTCTATGATTTGACCAAGTATAGTTTAATCCTTCCAGATCAACATCCATCAAACCTTCCTTAGTAATGAAGTCCATCAGGTCCTCCCTACTTTCAACCTAGGATAGGCAGCATCCATACTTATCTTCCTACTTCAGAGGAGTATTGAAGTCTCCCATTATTAGGAAGTTAGGATTATTACAAATTTGCTTGAAATCATGTAATTTCTTCCAGAGTTTAAGTCTACCATTTTTCATGTTAGGAGCATAAACATTAATCAAGATCCAATCAAAATTATCCTTAATACTTTGAACCTTCACTGCCAGGAATTTTTTTTCTTCTTTAAGAATATGGCAGGCTAAACTAGATTGATTCTAGAAGATAGAAAGGCCCCCCAAAGCCCCTTCCGAGCTGCTACCAATACATATACCATTTTTCATCAACTTGATTCTTTCAACTTTATCTTTCATCATCTTAGTTTCTTGAATCAAAAGCATGTCTAATTTAGAATCTCTAACAAGATTTCTAACTACATCTTGTTTATGAGGACCATTTAGTCCTCTAATGTTCCAAGAGATAATCTTCATAATTGATTTGGGGAACACACCTAATGGATAGTAAGTTGTTTTCCATCAGCAATATTCTATTTTGCTTCTTCTTCTCTCTGTGATTTTTCTAATTTTCTTCCTCTGTCTTGTTTAGGGGTTCCAATGTCAGCTTTCTGCTGACCTCTAGTCAAAACTCTTGGTTTTTGACCCCCGCCTTTCTTAGACAATTTGGAATTTGAATGCCCCATTATAATGTGCTCTGATTTCTTTCCAGATAATTTTCCATAGATGTTTCCTAATGGTGATATATGTTCTTTATTTCCTGAACCTTTCTTATAGTTTCCTACTATAGACCAAGAATTTTCCTTATCCTCCTCTGCATATTTATCCATACTCATTATTCCTTGAGGAGAGATCTTCCCCTTTGGATCAAAATCCTATTTTTTTAGGATTAGTCAGAGTGCTCTCTTCTTCCAGATTTACCTTCACCATTTGAGATTGTTGGTTTTTCTTCCCTTCCCGACTCTCTTCTTTATCTTCTTTCCTTACCCTGAAATCCTCCATATTGGGAGTATTCAAAGCTTCCACCTTAGGATTAGTTTCTTTCTCTTCAGTTTTAAGATGATCTCCATTTCCATCTGGAAATGGATTCTGACTTTTTAGCTCTTTTGTCTTTTCTTGAGGATCATTCTTGACCAAAGCTTGTTCAGTCTCATTTTGAGACGACCCATCTTTTTGGTCCCTCTCACTAAACTCCTTCTCTTCTGTACTTTCACTAATCTTCTGGTTCATTTCTTCTCAGTCCCTCTCAGTAAAATCCTTCTCTTCTGTACTTTCACTAATCTTCTGGTTCATTTCTTCTTCCTGAGATAGATGATTAGGTTTGATTTCCTCATTTTTATTTTTCCATTCCATCCTAATACCTTTGGGGTGGTCTTGCACTTTCTTATTTTCCTTGATAGGTTTCAAAGGACAGTGTTTCACCTAGTGACCCAATTTTTTGCAGGTAAAGAACACAAAGGGCATAGACTCGAATTCCACCTCTTGAATCCAAGAGCCCAGCTTCGAATTCAGAGTTATCACTTGTGGGAGCTCAACATTTTGTTGAATGTTTGCACATATCCTAGCATAAACCTGTCTAGTTCTTGTATCTATCATAGGCTCTATGGAAAGTAGTTCTCCAAAAACCCCAGCAAGCATCATGAAGATATCCTCATGCCAGTATTCTAAGGGCATCCCTGGAAGACACACCTACACAGGTACTGCCTTGAAAAAACTATCATTATAGTCGAGAATAGTCATCTATTTTTGCAGGGACAGAGAAGATTTTCCCATCATCCAAGGGCCCCCACATAGAACTTTGGAGATATCTTCACCATTTGAGAATTCAAATGAGAATAAACCTTTGGGCATCACCGCTACATCCACTCGGCCTTTCAGTTTCCATTTTTTTTCCACATAGGATACTAACAATGTCTATGTTTGGTCTAGGACCCAAACATTTCCCGACCAGAGAAGAAGCCATAAGAGAAATAGTATGGTCCATAAGAACGTCAGGAATGACTATCCCTAAAAATCCCTTACTGGAATTGTTTTGAATGTTAACTTTAGGAAAGAGAGATTTTCTAGAGGGTTTAATTCCAAAAAGACCCGCCCATTTCCTAGGTTTTGGGGACAAGCCATGTGCCTTACCTGCATGTGTCTCGTTTCCGCATTCTGAGTCTTTTGAAAACTTCTTCTATGGTCCCTGAACCGGCCCTTCATCCTTGCTGAAACTAAATACTGGCTCACCATTCTTCTCCTCTGCAACATGTTGTCCATGCTTAGAAGGTCCTTGCTCCGACGAGGATCCCATAGCAGACACAGGGCCCTCCACAGATCTGACAGCTCCCAGCCTTCCTCCATCTTCCAAATTCAAAAAAATTTCTCCCACTCTTTTCTCCCCTCCTCCCTCTCACTCACACTCCAATTATGTTATCAAAGGATGTAAAGGTTTATCTTCTCAACAAGGACAGTTTCTAGCTCACCAACTCCAAGCAAGGTCACTTGTGAAACCAAAGATTACTAGTTTAGGAGGTCAAAACACAAGAATCCAAAGTGTAAACAAGCTTATAACAATGGGGTAAGTGACTTAATCTAATTTGGATCAACCCAGGAAGAATAAAAATGATGGGATAGAAAAAATGAGCAAGTTGACAGTTTGACACTTAAGAATGCAGATTTGTTGATCGTTTCGGTGTTTGTCTTAATGTTTGGGTGTATGTTTTGATCTTTCACTCACGCAAGACACATCAAGAAGATTGTTTGTTGTAAAAGAAATAGTCACATCACAACCTAGGTAAGCCAGGAAAATATCTATTGGATTCCCACTTGAACCGAAGTTCAGCCACGCTTACTCATAGCAGACAATTTAGAAGCTTGGAGGCACAGGCTCCTCCTTACATGTGCACTCACTTCTCAGGAACACCAAGCTTCGAATCCCAAGAGAATTGCTTCCCAAAGGAATGTTGTCTCTACTAAGAGCCGTGAAAATGTAGGATGTCTTAGTCAGTCTCTGACCTTCCGCGCCAACAGATAGAGGGTTTTTGGTCACTAAAATAAAGTTTGTAGTTAAGGCATCCGTTCAGGTGGTTGTGATCAAGTTATTTTCCCAATTAAGGGGGCTCTCCCAATCCTTTCAAAGAAAGGTTTTCACCTTAAAAATGTAGTGAATTTAATGCACTACTAGGGTACTAGAGGAGATTTTGGTTGCCACAACGAATTCACACCTGTCCACTGTGAGACTAATCACAATGGCATTTTTTATATACTAGTTTGGAAGGGCTTGGCTTTAGCCTATTACCGGTTGGGCAATCCACTCTCACTGGCTCTATTAAAGCACTTGGGAGGTAGCCACGCTAAAATAATTATATGAGTTTCTCTTACACCCAAGATCCACAAAGGTGAGGGGAGAGGATACGTTTATATAATTCTTAGGATTACAATCTAAATGACACTTCAAACACATAAGAAAATGACAATAATGTTTTTGGATTTCTAATCATCCCAAAAGGGCGAGAGCATAGTTTTCTGACATTATTGTCATTCCTAAAAATACCAAATAGAAGTTCATTTTAGAATTCTTGCATGTGGGTTCCTACTTTAATAAAATGAAACAAAATGCAAGCACAATGTTTAGCGCTCTATCGATCATGGCAACCTGTAAGACGATTTGTTAGTAGTCTTTGTTTAAGTCTTCTTTTTCAACGTCCTGCAAACCACTGTTAGGATATAATCAAAGATAATCATCAAGAACAACAAAGCCAAATATTGGTCAGTGTTAGAAAAATCAAAAAATCAGAAATCTGATTGCATATTCAGAAAGTAGATGAGAAATCACGCACTTTCAAAAAAATTGCACTAAAAAATGTTACCGTATGAGCCCGTACGAGGCTTCAGAAGCTGCAAAATAGAGGATTATAAAGGTACAGTGATGAAAACATGCAATTTCTGATAAATCTGTGAGTAAAATCCAAAATTTAGGAATAACCTAGAAATTTTCAAACAATTCTACCCAAAATAAAAAAAATTGCACTCAATTTGGACCTAAAATGAGCAAGATATGATCTTTGAAGTTAGACTGCAATTTCAAAAACTCGAATGGTGAAGACAAAGACTTTTCAAACCCTATTGACGTCAGCAGACTGCGGCATTAAAATTGACGGGCTGGGGGCTGTCATAGAAGGCCCAGATTTTGACGGTCATATGGCCGTCAAATTTAACATAGTAAAAAAATTAGATTTTTGATTTTTGATTTTTTTGATTTTTTGATTTTTTTTTTCAAAAATATGCCTCGGGTTGCATGCAGAGATGATCCAAAATCTGCCTCAATTTCTATGCAACCCTACTTGGGCAAAAGTATTTGTCACGGATTTGACTTTCGTCAAATATTGACAAGTTTATAGTTGTTTTCAACCGAAACGACGATTCGGACCCATGGTGGGGTTAGATCTGGCTCAAAATGAAAGTTTTAAAGACACTGAGAGAATAATAGATAGAAGATAGAAGGAATTTTTGAATGTGATGACAAAAATAGATGTTCTAACCCACGGTGGGCGCCAAAAATGTGTGCTAAAAATGTGTCACACTTCTACGAGTCATTATATTCAAGATTTCTCAAGAATAAGGTCTTGAATGGTGACTCATAGCTCTCTATTCATGTAGTACAAAGGTGTGTGATGGAGGCCCTCAGATTGACCTAGTTTGTGCCCCTGCAAGTACACCATAAAATGAGAGATTCTATATGATAATGCATGATTTTGTCTATATAATAATGGAATTAATCTATATGATAACAATGCATAATTATTCTATGAAAGGAAATACGAATGCAAAATTAATCTATGAAAGAAAATATGAGTTTAATCTAAAATGAAAATGCAAAATTAATCTAAATGAATTGCCATGAATGCATGAGAGAAGAAGACAAGAAGAGAGAAGTTACAATATCCAAGCTCAAGTGCTCAAATTCTCCTCCAAAATTGCTCTCCAATCATGTAGCATAACAATAAACTAAAGAATGTGTGTGTTTTTTGATTATGCAAATGAGAAGGAGAGGCTTCCTTATAAAGAGCAATGGACGGTGGAGATTAAGAGGTAAAAAAAGGAAAATAAAACAATGGTGGAGATTAAATCTTGGTTGATCCATGTGCTTTAAATCTTCAAAAGGCAAGATCAAAGTGCTATGATTAAGAGGCAAAAAGCCCACCACATAGGAAGATGTAGAGAAAAAAGGATTTTTATTTATTTATTTTATTTGATATTTTTCCTTTTTATCAAAAAGAGAGCTTTAAGTGGGGATTTTATTTATTTAAAAGAGAAATTTTCTTTTAATTAAATAAGATAAGATTATTTAATTAAAAGAGGGATATTAATTAAATAAGATAAAATCATTTAATTAAAAAGGGATATTTTAATTAAATAAGATTATTTCATTTAAAAGATATTTTCTTTTATTTAAATAAGATTATTTCATTTAATAAAAAAAAAGATGTTTTCTTTTAATTAAATAATATTATTGAAAAAATGATCAAACCTTAGGAAATATTGAAATAATTAAATTAATTACAATTTGATCAAGGAAAGTGATTTGAATTGAAAATGTTGGAAAGCATTGATTCGGGAATTTGATAAATTGATTCTAGTCATTTGATAAATTGAAGAATGGGGGCCCATAGTCTAGGCGACCATTTTAGGGTGCATACACTCTGATCTCGATTGAGAAAAGTCAAACAAAGATTATACATCGAGCAAGTAAATATCCATCCGACGGTTGGTGTGTTTTCTAAAAGACAAGATGCACGCTATCTATCTATTAAGGCATCACACCTAAGTGACACACGTCTTGGGCCCACCGACATATATGGATAAGATGATGAAGATACAAGTGAAATCATTTGGTTCATTGGACAAGTTGACAAGGATACATGTCAGTTTATATGAAAGGTCTTTCAACGGTTAACAGTCGAACAAGATCTACGATAGGCGTAATGCCTTAAAGCCCAGATGCACATTTTTTATTCTTCAAGGCATCACGAGATTGTGACGCATGTCTTAGGCCTGCAGAAGTATGCCGGTGAGGTGACAAGGTTCGAGCTGGCGTAAATTGATTGGTCGATCAGAATGATAAGGATACACTTCATCTCTGTAACTGGTTAAAATATGAGCAACTAAGGTTTTGATCTTTTAGCACATGGGTGAAATCAATGGTGATGACTTAACTGGGAAATAAAGATGATTGAGTTTTAAATTTAATCTGTGGGTTAATCAACGGTTAAATATCAGGCAGGAACCAAACAGATCTACGGTTAGTCTAATGCCTTAAAGCAAAGATGCATGATATGTATCCATTAAGGCATCAGGCCTGATCGCCAAGTGTCCTGGACCCATTGAAAGTTTGAGTGATGTAGGAGGAAGGATCTATGGTGGATGTTAAATAGATCCATGGCTAGCGTTCACTCAAAATGAAAAATTGCAATATTTTTATCAGTTGCAAGGGCGCAATTGGATGACACGTGTCCTGGGCCCGCAAGATTGATCAGCGAAGTGAAAAGGATTTTAAATAATATCGAATGATGGAATTCAGATATGATCTATGGTCATCACTTAATAAAAATGAAAATAAGCAAGTCTTTTATCCGGTGCGAGAGCACGACAGAGTGACACATATCCCAGACTCACTAGACTCTCGACGATAAAGAAAAAGGAATACTATTAAAGACTGTTCAAGTTCAAATTGATCAGATGAACACCGTAATGCCTTGAAGAAAAAGTGATTGACATCTAACCATTAAGGCATTACGCCTGAATGAAAAGTGTCCCGGGCCCATGATGGTCTAAGCAATGTGGTCAGTTGTTAAACTGTGGAAAGTATTGAAAGCAGGCATAATGCCTTAAATCAGAGATGCATGACTTTTATTCATTAAGGCATTACATGATGATGCCATATGTTTTTGATGGATGGAAGAGCATAAAAGCTAAGCGACTATGTTGACAGGGAGTTGTTTTTATTGTTTATTTTCTCTTAATTATATTTTATATCTCTTAGGGATTTTATGTATTGTTTGTACGTCGTCGACATGCAAGGTTTTTGAAGTTGGAAAAACATGGAATTATATGCTGACAGAACAATGCAACATAGGTGAAATACTGGAAGATAATACAAGCAGACATCCATTGATATTATGCAGAAGATAAAGAAATATCATAGAGTGATTAACGATATCGACTTCTCTAATCAACATGATGAAGATATTCAACATGCCAAAGAGGATATCTATTTTCAGAAGGATAAATATATGGATGAAAATATGGTCGAAGAACCATAATATTTTAACCTGAACTAACTCTAACAAATCACAAGTGATCTGTTAGTGACTATTACTCTTATCTCTTTGGGTTGATAATTGAGTTTCAAACAAGGATGACTAATCATTCTTGAGATGTAATTATAATTGTTCAATTGTTGATCCTAGGATTAGGTTTTAGTTATGAAAAAACGTATTAATCTGAAGCTTGTTCACATCCTTTGGACTTGATATAAATAAGAATACCAAGATCAATACAAAAGGGATGATTATTGTTATGATAGTCAGATTGGATAGTTTTGATCAACAACTGCAACATGGACTAAATTGTACCATTTTTAAAAATCAATAAGATAAGTACACCTTTTCTCTCATCTGTGGGAATAGATATATTTTCATTTTCAATTAGTCACTTAGATAAAATCTATAGATTTTCTTCAAATAGATAGTTTGGTGTAGCATTCCTGATTCAGATTCATAGTTCTTATTTATCAATTGGTCTTTTCATCTTGTATCATTAAATTTAATTGATTGTGACCACAATCAATCGTTTAGTCATTTGAAAATTTGATTCAGTTGAGATAACTATGAATTAACTTAGGTTATATGCTCATTTCATAACACCTTTGAAGTGATATGTTTCTTGTAAACTGTCTCTAAGGTTGTACAAAGGATTGGGATGATCTTGAATCTATTGCCCATGAGAAACTAAGGCACTGGTCTACATATATATTAAAGTATGGTCATTTAATTCATTGTTCATAGTTTTGTGAAACTCTATCCATATGTACTTTTCAATTCATTTATATCCACAAACATTTATTTAATCAATTAAAGTATTTCAATTAGCACTTTGTGATTCATTGTTTTCAGTTAAGATTTCTTGCAATTACCTTTCCATATTGTGAGAGAAAGAAGTTAGAAATACACTTTATCTGCTATAAAAAGCCTTAAAACTTGAAGGATAAGTTTAAGGTATAGGCCCACCAGCCTTGGTTCTGCAGAGCCAAAATTGCAGAAGGTTTAGTCTGGAGTTGGTTGAAACCTTGTTAGTTGTCCAGATCACTTGGGTTTTCCATCATTGGATTGGCAAGTCCATAGGAAATCCAATCTGTTGTTGTAGTTCTTTAGTTGAAATATCTTGTGTTTTTTTTCTCTACAATTGAAGCTATGTTGTTCTGAGTGCGACGTTGTTGTCTATGTTGGTCTTTGGCTAACTCAGTTGATTGTGGTGATTTGATCTATGTTATTATGGTCTATATATACTTTGGAGGAATAGTTAAGAGATTAAAATAGTTTTTTTTTGGTGTCATGTTGTGCTTTACACTGTGTTATATGCATTGGAGAGTATTTTTGGGAAGATTTATTAACATTCTTTAATGGTTTGTTACACATTATATTTAGTGTTGACTTTGGAGAGTGTTGTGGAGCTTGTGATTTGATGAAATAATTTATGGGATATATGTTCTGATGTATTTAGGTCCCCTTTATCTCTTTGGATGGATTGCATTGAATGCAAATGCTCGAGGTGAGCGCATTGTGTAAACAATTCTTATCTCTATCATGGTTGAGCTAGTTGTAATTTTGGTTGATCAAAATGATATATAGATGTACAATTGATTGTGTTGATGTTTGGATTAATTTGGATTGAATTTGAATCAAATGTGAAGTAAATTTGATGCAAATGTGAGAGAATAAAGGTGGAATAGTGTGAGTTTGATAGAGTGATCAAGAGATCCTATATCTTTTCATTTCATCATTTCCCTATGCCAACTAGATGATTATTTTCTATTTTGGTAGCTTGTGTAGTTTTGTATCTTTCCCTAGGATAGTGCATCTCAATTTTGCAAGTCTTTTATATCTTTCCCTAAGGAAGCGTGCCTTGGTCTACAAATAGTTCTTTAGGGAGAAGTGTGCTTCCATAGTAGTGAGCCTTAAAGAAACATTATAATTTTTTCTTCATATAGTGGTTGTATTTCTCACCGTGGTTTTTCACACATTATATTTTCTATATAAATCTAGTATTCTTATGTGTGTGTTTTCATTGCAATTTCCTTTCGTAATGGTAGTTGGAATAAAGATAATTGTTAAGAAATTGTGATGGATACGTTAAGTTATTTTACATGTTGATTTACCCCCACTCCTCAACATTTGTAAGTGTTCAATAATTGGTATCAAAGTTGATTTCCTTTTGAAGAAGTTTAACCACTTGAGGTAGATCTAAGATGAAAAATGAACATGGTGTCAAAGTATTAAAGTTTGATGGAATGAATTATAATTTTTGGAAGACAAGGATGGAATCACATCTAGACTCTATGTCATTCAGATTTATAGAACCTACCAAAAATTGCTACAATCATGTGATGTCTAATACTCCTTCTACAATGGATGAGATCAAGGCATATGAGAATAATGTGAAGGCTAGTAATTCTATTATCAGTGGATTAGGTGATTTAGAGTAGATATAGGTCATGGGACCTAAGACCACATATGATGTGTAGAAAAACATAGGCAACATGTATGAAGGAGATAAGAAGATCAAGCAAAACAAGTTGCATAATATAAAGTATATATTTGTGATTCTAACAATGTTAGAAGATGAGAATATAGATGATTACTTTCACTGGGTGAATGAAATTTTAAGTGCAATTAGAGGTAGTGCTAGAACTATATAAGACAATAAAGTTGTATGTAAAGTGATGAGAACTATTCCTAGACCCTACAAAAGTTTGTTGATTTCCATTTAACAAAGTAGTGACATTGAGAAATATACTACGGAAGAGATCTATGGAGTAGTCTCTTCTTTTGAGATGTTTGAACTTGGAGAAATATAGTATAAGAAGAAAGATGTTACATTCAAGGCTATTAATAAGATTGAAGATGTTCTTGAGACAACCTATGAACCAAATGATGTAGAAGAAAATTCTGTCAACATATTGAAGAAAGGATCCAAAAGGTATAAAGGTAAGTTCCCCTTCAAATGTTTCAATTTCAAAAGAGTAGGACATTGTGTTGCTAGATGCCCTTTTAAGGAAGATAATAAGATATCTGATGATGATGAGAGTAAAGATGGTTATAGAAGGAATACCATAAATGCTAGGACAGATAAAACATATAAACCTTTAAGAAGAGTTTTTGTTAAATAAAGACTCGTTCATTAGAGGATGAAGATGGAAATGATTCAATTGATGAAGTTTTTTTCTTGGACATCGAGAAGAATGATCAATAAAAAATATTGAATTTAGAACTCCTCTACATGTAATAGAAGAATTCAGACCTTGAATAATTGATTATGGATGTTCAAATCACATGAAGGAACATAAGGGAAATTATTAGAATGATTCTTATAATGGTATGTAAAGGCTATAAATGAGCCGGAGGAATAGGTTTTGAGGAAACTATTCAAAATATTTAAATCACATGAAGGGATAGATTTTGAGGAGACTATTTTGATTTTTAAGAATATTCAAATACTTGAAAGGGACTCCCAAATTTGGATTATGGTATCAAAGGGATAATGATTTCTCTCAAAAAGGTTTTACTAATGTTGATTGGGCTAGATGTTGAAATGAAAAAATAAGTACAAGCGGTGGTGCATTTTTATTAGGTGATGGGTTAGTCTCTTGGACAAACAAAATTCATGATTTAGTTTCATTATCTACTGCAGAGGTAGAGTATATTGTAGTATCATCTTGTTGTTCATTATCTACACAAGAACTATTAATATTTCAAATAATTTGGTGATGCATTCAAAGAGTAGGCACATTTATTTTTGGTATCTTTCTACAAAGTAAGTAATGTTAGAATATGTACGCACTAAGGAATAGAATGTGGATATTTTCACTAAGGAACTGGAAAAAGATACCTTTCAGTATCTCTAAAAGAGGTTAGGGGTTATTGCCTCTCCTTTTTCAAACTAGATGCATAGGAGAGGTGTATCTTTCCAAGAGGGGACTATTGTCTATCTTGTGTCTCCTAGATTGATGTGGTTTCTACTCTCAAGAGGAGTAGTGAAGGTTTTGGTTACCTAATTGTAGGAAGGAATTGCAGAGATAAGGTTTCTCTACTAGGAGAAGAATTGTTTGTAGTAAGCTTCATGTTTTTTTTGCAAAAGTTGTGGTCATTCAAAAGTTGTATACCAATAGAGAAGAGAGATATTTTGATACAGTTAAAAGTTTTTTTTTCAGTATTTTATCCTTTTCCATGATGTCAAAGTGGTAGAGAGTTACAAAAAATAAGAAAAGAGAAGTACATTTTGGTTTTTTGTTGGTGTTTTGATAAATGAAAAATGGGTTGGTGTTTCAATAAATGAAAAATGGGGAGATTGTTAGCATTATATGCTATGTGTTTTCATTCATATCAACTATTTGTTTGCATTAATATTCAAATTAGTTGTATTATCATGGTTGTGTACTAATCAAGTGATTTTGAAAGGTATGCATTAATATTAACTAGATTTGATGGAGAGTTGTATTGCTTAGTGTATGGAAATTTGAAGATATGTAATAATGAGTATCTGTGGTTGATATGCAAGGAAGAGTATCTAATAGTTGATATGCAAGGAAGAGTATTTGATGATTGATATATAGGAAATGTTTTTGAATTCTAATATGTAGGAAATACTATTTAAAGTGCTAATAGAGGTTTGGTATTGTATGTTCAGATTTTGTTATGATGTTTGGTGGTGATAGTAATCTAGTATGTAGTGTATCTTGAAGACCGAATTTTGGGAAGCTAGAATATGCAAGAAAGAGTATTTAAATTCCTTATGGGAGAATGATATGCATTCCTCTGCATAAGATGATGATGTCATTTGGTTCTAGTTGTAATGGATATTGTTTGTAAATATTGTACTGTCATGTTTTTAGCTCCCCAAATATTCTATAGTGGAAGTTGTGTTTTGTTTTTTAACAATGAGGCTCATTGTCAAGGATGGTCAAGACACTTTCATAGAATGCTTCACATTGATCTTCATTGGTAATTCAGGTTTTGTGGTTTGGTAGACATATTCAAATGGTTTTTACATTGTTTTAGCTAAATCTCAATGCAATTCAAAATACAAATGTACAATGACATTCTAACATCAAAAACATATCCAAAATAGTAGGAAAACAACAAATAAAAGGGATTCAATCCCCACCTTAGGTCCTGCGAAGATCAAGGAACAACAACAATCTCCAACAATCGAAGACCAATTGAAATCCAATCAAGCCAAAATTCATCACTCTAATCAACAAGGAAATCTCCAAATAAAACTCCTAAACATAAATCAAAGCTTGCAATATGAAATCCAATTTCTCTCCCAAATTTCAAAATAGAAAAGCCTCACACAAACTCCAACAAATCCCTCTAAAAAAATAAAAGAAAACAATTCAAAAAGGCCTTCCCAAACATGTATAGGAATGTCAAACAATTCCAACCAAAAACAAAACTAATGAAAGGTTTAATTTAATAATTCATATAATATGATTAATTAATAATATTCACCCACTCATAAAAGTAAGTGTCATTTAATAACACACACACACACACACATATATATACACACATATCTACATATACATATACACATATTAATATATGTATATGTATGTATGCACATACATACATATTGAAGGAATTATATTTTTCCATTAGTATACACAAGGAAAAACATGATCTACACCATCGGTTTACACTACACCAACAGACAAGGCACAACACTACCCGACGCCAAGGTTACCCGATACTGCCAAGTTCAAAGCATCCTGACAAACACTATTTAGTGTTACCCAATGACAAAAAGGTTAAAGGAACCCAACGAGTAATGACAGTGCAACCCGATGGAACAACAAAGAGAGGAACTCGACGATCAGTTCAACAAAGGAACGTCGACATACTTTCAGTTCAACCTGACGACCAAGAACCAATAGTCAATTACATCCCGCAAAAAGTGGATCTGACTTTCCACGTCAGATAAATCACTGAAGTTATATATATAGCTTCTTGATTTGTTTTTTAAAACCATTATGTGCGGAGGAAGCAATGTAATTACTATTGTTTTAATTAGTTTTACTATTTTAAAACATGCAAACTAAAGATCAAGGTCAAGTTGTAAACCTTGGATCTAAGAGTTAACATTGTAATGCGTGATTCTAGAATAGGTCAAATACGTGTATAAATGGATGCTTAATCTATTGTGAACATGTTGTTGTTCAATGAAGATTGTAGCCACAGAGAGCATCTAAAGACCGGACAAGAGATTTCATGCATAAGGACAGAAATAGATCAAATCAGTTTCAAGAACAAGAACATAGGCTACCGACGAGCAGAGAAAGGTATCAATCAGTCACTTAAGGTGATATTCTTATTATGAAAACTTTAATGGATCTGTAATCAGCAATTATAGATTGCATACAATCAGGTCAATCATATGTACTCATTCTAACAAGTGTAGTACACTTAAGAAATCCTTTCAAGAAAGGTGGACCTAACAGTCCTATTGTAAATCTCTTAACTAAGTGCACACTTAAATCAGTGTTGCTAAATCTCTTAACAGAGTAGATCTTAACAGGTCTCCACTTTAATACTCCTAACAGGGTAGATCATCATAAGTGATCAATTATAATCCTTTACCATCTCCCTTCCATTCTGTAGATAGTGAATATTTGTGCATGCCATCCCCACCACAGTTTTTACTTCCTAACAAGAGTTTTCTGCAATGTCATATCTTGTGTTGGGTGTGTGCACCAAGTTGTGGACCAAAAAGGGGGGTATAAGTGGACACATTTTTCTGAAATTGGGTAAACTTGGTCTTGGAACAGGCGTTTGAGGGTCATGCACTCAAAATAAGAAGATGTGTAAAAAATAAAAATTGTAGTACTCTAAATCTAGTTTCTAAAACACTATTTTTTTAAAAAAATTGATAATATTAAGAGGGTCAAACCTCGCACGCACAAAAACATGTTCCTGATTTTTTTGGAAAAACTTAACATAGTTGTTTCCATGCACGGTACAAAAGATATAGTTATATTTAGTATTTTTTGAATCCCTTTTGTAGGATGATAGGTAAGAGTGAGATCTAGAAGTTGTATATTTTCTTGTAATTTTTCGATGAGTATTTTTTTTTTCTATGATTTTTTGAAGTGATCGCATCCTGAAAATTTGGTACCTATTCGTGCGCTGGGCATAACTTGCATCAAAATAATCAAAAATGAAAAAAAAAAAATTTAAAGTGTATAGAATCAAGTGTAGAACAATAATATGTAATTTATTTGTAATTTGATTAAGTATATCAAAAGTTATTAAAAAAATGGTAGACATATGTCTAAGGACAATCAAGACACTGGTAAAGAAAATTAAAGTTTACTATGCTAATGTTGTCCAAAAATAGGAAAATTTATATGGTTAGAAAGATAAGAAGAGGTATGAGATTGTGGTAAAAATTCTAAAGATACCCAGTTGACAAATTGCAAACCTGATAAAGATAAAGACGAGAATTCATCATACAAGATGAAAAAATGTCTAAAAGAACAAAAATGGAGGGAAAATGAGCCTCCAAGCCTTTGGGTCATTTTCCAAAGCTCTTCCCAAGCCATAACCCGATTAGGTTTCTAAATTTCAAATAAACCAATCGGGTTATGAAAAGAAAAAAGTACTTCAAAACCCGATCGGGTTTTGAAGAAGCAAAACTTATGCATTTTATTCTCCATAACCTGAGCGGGTTTTGAAGAAACTAAAATAGGCTTTAATTTGGAAGCCATAACTTCCACATATGGAGTCCGATCACTAATACATTTGGGGTCGATTTGCGACGGCTATGTGTCGCAATTGGGACAGCCATGTGTCTCAATTGTGACAGGAATAGACGTCATTGTTTTTTAGTCGCAAAATACGATGTCTTTCATTTTCCATCGCAATTACGACTACAATCCGTCACTATGTATCCCTATCAACCCCGGCATTTGGGGCATCGCCGGTACATGAATCTGTCGCAATTGCGACGAACACCCAAGCAACTGCGACGATTTTTGGGCGTCGCCAATACAGCGACCCCGTCGTAATTCTAGAGGTAAGTGTCGCAATTACGGCGAACACACAAGCAACTGCGACAGTTTTTGGGCTTCGCCAATATAGCAACCCCGTCATAATTCTGGGCGTGAATGTCGCAATTGCGATGAACACCCAAGCAACTATGACGGTTTTTGGGCATCGCCAATACAGCGACCCCGTCGTAATTCTAGGGTCAACGTCGCAATTGCGACGGATTCAAGATTGAATTAAAAAAAAATGGCATGCAAAAACATTGAAAAACATGATTTAAAACATCAAAAACATTTTCATTATATTTGTTTGGTTTTTCTCTATATGTTTGTATAAGCTCTGGTTGAAGAGACACACAAAAGAATTTTGACTCAGGGTATGAACAACCTTCAAATCATATACTTGTATGCAAATGTGCAAGGACAAATGTGATATTTTGACTATTTGACTGAATGTGCATT
>MU225122.1:234418-264972 GCA_018584345.1 Thuja plicata
CACTTTCCTTTAAAAGGAGACCTCTCCTTCTCATTTTCATATTAGAGTTTTTAGTATTGTTATGTTGCAGGTTTGGAGAGCAATTTTGGAGGAGCATTTGAGCATTTGAGTTTGGATATTGCAACTTATCTCTTCTTGTCTCATTCTTTCTTGCATTCATGGCTACTCATGTAGATTAGATTTATGTTTATTTTCATAGATTAATCTTGCATTTGCATTTCCTTTCATAGATCAATATGCATTGTTATCATTTAGACTAATTTCATTTTATGCATTGCAATCATATAGATTAGATCTCATTTTCATGCATTCAAATCTCTCGTTTCATGGTGTATTTGCAATAGACACAACTAGGTCAATCTGAGGGCCTTCATTTTACATTTTTACACATCCATGACTAGAGAGCTATGGATCGATATTTGAGGCCTCATTCTTGAGCAACCTTGAATGGAATGATTCATAGAAGTGTGACAACATTTATGCACACAAGATCAAGAGTGATAAGAAGAATGTGGTTAGAATAATCAAGAATAGAACCTGTGTAGAGCCCAAATACAAGGTATACCCAGAGATTGCATCGCAACCCGATGAAACCGGTGCATTCTCTAATATTCCACCTAGGGTTTTGCTTATAGAAGACTTTAGGTCTTATATTCAATGCAAGATCATTGAAATAGGTGATCTAGAGATGGATGAAGCTTATAAGAAGCTTTATGATGTAGAAGGCAACCTGAAAGAAGAGAAAAAACACTTAGAGGTTAAAGGGACAACTAATGCCCTATATTTCCCAAGGGAATTTAAAATTGACTAGATCAGATTGGTACTTAGCAGAATGCATGATCAGAATTTATGGTTGGATCAACCCAAACAAATCACTAAGGATGTCCTTCATGTTGTCACTAGTTATCCAATAATCGACAAGCCTAAGGGTCAAACACATCCTTCCAAGCAAGAAGTTGAAAAAGTTACTAAAGCTGAATGGGATAACAGAGGTCTGAAAGTGAACACTATCACCGACAAAGAATTGAGATTTGGTGCATGTGCGATTGGGTACAAGATCTTTCAGGCAAGCAGGCTGAACAACATATCGATAACATCAGTAAGCATAGCTTACAAAATGGTGACCAAGGGCATACAAATGGATCTATTTGAGATCCTATTGAAACAAATTGATGAGAACATGAACACAATTAGGTCTGCAAAGACCAACACATGTAAGTTTGTCTCACTTATCATGTGTATCTTTTTCTACTTTCAAGAATACTTTCCTTTAGTAGGAAAAGTGAAATGGGACACTACAAAAATAGTTACATTACAAATTAGTGAACTTATTAAGTCACTAGGAGATTATTTTGAATCTGTTATGACTACATACTTCCTTGAATTCAAGGAAAAGATGATGGAAAGGACAAGGATCCCTAAACAACTGATAGAAAAACATAAGGATGAAATATGTTTTATGGTGGATACATATTTCACCCACATAAAATCAGTTGTACCAAGGACATCTTGTTTAGCACCACTGGATTATGAAATTAACATGGATCAAGCTACAAATGCAATTAATTCATTGATCAATGAGCCTATTGATAGCAGACAACCAAGGTTTGGAGCCTATGAACAGGCCAGATCAAAGATAAAAAGAGGCTTAGAAATCAAGAAAACTATCAATAAAAAGGATAAGACGGTTAATAATCTCAAAAAGATTCTATCGGTTACTGAGGAGGAACAAGAACAACCAGAGGAAACTGATGAATAGGGCACCATCGGTAAAGGGCATGATGAACAGAAATCAGATTCTGAGGAAACTGAATCTGATACACCTCCTACAAAGAAGTAGGGGACAAGGAATCATACTGAAAATACTGATACCACACCTCTTAAGAAAGGTCAAGTAAGGACCTATAAGAGGAAGCAACTAGCAAAACAAACAAACCAACAAATTGTGAAGACAACACCTACAAAGAGGAGAAAAAGAATGGTCAGAACTAAGGCTGACATTGAGGATTCTAAAGAAGATGAGCCTGATGTAGTAAAGAAGAATTTCAAAAATCTAAAAATTGATGAGGCTGTTGAATCCATTGCTACACATGGTACAATGACTGATAAGAAAATCAGACAATGGGATACACTCAAACTGTAGGACCAAAATAAGAGACAAGAGGCAATAATTAGGTCAATGGTGAAATTTAAATATGTACCAGCTAAATTTGTAAATCAAATACCCAAGGAGTTGGGTAATAGAATATCCCAACAATGGTCATATACTCTACAGACCAAAAGAGAAGCAATGGAGAGGGTACTTGTTACACTTATGCCTCCCAAATCTAAGGTTGAAGAAATCAAAGAAATTATGAAGAAGCACTCAGGAAAGTTTGTAGCCAAGATAAGGGCTTACAAAGTACTTGAAGATAAGTTTATAGAGATAGACACAATGACCAAAACAAAATGGAGACAACTCCTAGATCTTCCAATACAATCAAAAAGTCATGAGGAACAGTTACTTCTCACCGACACACCTCATACAGAGGAGGAGAAAGACAAGGCAAGTCCTCAACACATTGCTTTGGAGAATGTTGAAGAAATGGAGCCAATTTATTTGGACAAGGTAATGGATGATCTTGACATCCAAGATATCACCAATTAGGACTCTGATAAAGATCCATAGAAGAAAGATGATGTAATATTCATAACACTTAAGGATCAGGGAAGGAAAAAAGAATTGAAGACATCAGAGGATAAAGAAATAAATGTTGTTGATGAGACATGGCAGGACACATCAGTCATGGACTTAACAAAACTAGACCCTACAGAGCAAGTACAAAAAGATGAGGATGTCACTGCTCAAAAACATCAAATCGATGAGCAGGACACCACTCTAGATAAAGCCCAAGCTATCACACAAAATATGCCTGTATTAATGAAGGAAATCAATATAATAGAGGGTAATGATGGATCTACTGCAAAGGACACAAGCACACCCGAGGACAAGGGTGATGCTGAAGTAAAAGACACCACAGATAATACAAAGGACACAACTGTAGAGCAAGCTACAACCGACGATTAGAAATATAAATCCACTGATCAAAATAGAGAAGAAACACAAAAGGTATAAGAGGAAAAGTAGAAAGATAAGAGTGAAGAATAAAAGAAGGATGAGCTGGAGAAGAAAATAGAAGAAAAATTTGCAGAGACACCCAAGGTTGATGGAGAGACGTCTTCAGCAAATAGACAGGTGCACCCCAAGTAGAAAACATAAGAAGCATCTTCTACAAAGCCTTCACCAAGCACTTTAGAGAGGAAAAATGAACTAGCAATGGTAGTTCATACATCTACATCCCCACAAGTCTCAAAGAAGAAGAAGAGCAAGCATAAGAATCTAGTAACTCTGGATGAAATCATTGAGTCCAGTTTGTGATCCGAGGACATTGGATCCAACTGAATTGACCAAGTATGCAAGAATCAATGAGAGAAAGGAAATGCAAGACAAATTAAGGAAAGCCACAAAAGAGGAAAAGGTACTATAAGTAGCAAGAGGTATACTTCAAAAAATAGTACCAGATGTAGATGTTGATCAGGCAACCCCAATGCTTGATCAACTAGTGTTTCTCACAGAGGCAATCACATCTCAGAACATCAATGCTGAGAAGGTCATGGAAGAAAGACTTGAACATAAGTATGAGTTCAAGCTACTAGAAAAGATAAGCCAGGAAGTGGCATTGAAAAAGGTAAATCTTTTTGAATTGGTGAGCACAATTGATCCAATCATCTCAGAAGCTATTACTTTGATACAAAAATTATGCACGCTTGATCAACTCACTCAGGAGTATACCAACAAGATAGCACAAATAGATTTTGATCTTAAGACAAGTGCACAAGTCTCACAAATAATGAAGAGGCAATACAATTGCACAATGAGCAACTCAAACAAGCTCAGAAATTGAGACAGGACATACAAATTGCAAAGACAAAGTACAAGGATGAGGTAAATGAGCTTCAAGCTCAACTCTTACCGACACTTTAACTACTGCAACAACATGTGACAGAGGCAAAAATACTAATTGCCACCCCAGAAATGTTTGTCCTAGACAGAATTTATGATATGCATGCAAGGCTAGAGCTAGAGCACATGGCACTAGAATTATTGAAATAAAAATGGGAGAAATTGCTTGAAGATATCAAGACAACCCATTCCCATATTCTTGACACATTGTAAGTTACACATTTTTGTCACAATTTTTGGCATCTTATAAGTTGTACATTTTTGTCGTGAGTATCAAATAAAGGGGGAGTGATATGTACATACAGTTAAGTTAGTATAAAGGGGGAAGTGATATGAATAGGCACAGTAAATGAAAGGAGGAAATGATGTACAGTCAAACATTTGAAAGAGAAAAGAACAAGGAATATATAGTACAAAGGAAAGTATACATGTACATATATACTTATACTATACCGATGCATACAGTTAGGGGGAGTCATATAATGACAAGGATATAAACATTGTGTACATACTAAACACTTTAGTATTATGTACATATTAGTTTTTGATACTAATGTCAAAGGGGGAGATTGAAGGCATTATATTTTTCCATTAGTATACACAAGGAAAAACATGATCTACACCATCTGTTTACACTACATCGACAGAAAGGGCATAGCACTACCCGACACCAAGGTTACCCGATACTGCCAAGTTCAAAGCATACCGACAAACACTATTTAGTGTTACCCGATGACAAAAAGGTTAAAGGAACCCGATGAGTAATGACAGTGCAACTTGATGGAATAGAAAAGAGAGGAACTCGATGATCAATTCAACAAAGGAATGTCGACAGACTTTCAGTTCAACCCAACGACCAAGAACCGACAGTCAGTTACATCCCGCAAAAAGTGGGTTGTACTTTCCACGTCAGATGAATCACTGAAGTTGTATATATAGCTTCTTGATTTGTTTTTTAAAACCATTATGTGTGGAGGAAGCAATGTAATTACTATTATTTTAATTAGTTTTACTATTTTAAAACATGCAAACTAAAGATCAAGGTCAAGTTGTAAACCTTGGATCTAAGAGTTAAAATTGTAATGCATGATTCTAGAATAGGTCAAATACATGTATAAATAGATGCTTAATCTATTGTGAACATGTTTTTGTTCGATAAAGATTGTAGCCACAGAGGGCATCTAAAGACCAAACAATAGATTTCGTGCATAAGGACAGAAACGGATCAAATCAGTTTCAAGAACAAGAACACAGGCTACCGACGAGAAGAGAAAGGTATTAATCAGTCACTTAAGGTGATATTATTATTATGAAAGCTTTAATGGATCTGTAATGAGAAATTGTAGATTTCATACAGTCAAGTCAATCCTATGTACTCATTCTAAGTGTAGTACACTTAAGAAATCCTTTCAAGAAAGGTGGACCTAATAGTCCTATTGTAAATCTCTTAACAGAGTGCACACTTAAATCAATGTTGCTAAATCTCTTAACAGAGTAGATCTTAATAGGTATCCACTTTAATACTCCTAAAAGGGTAGATCATAAGAAGTGATCAATTGTAAGCCTTTACCGGCTCCCTTCCATTCTGCAGATAGTGAAGTTTTTTGGGTGCCATCCCTACTGCATTTTTTACTTCCTGACAGGATTTTTCTGCGATATCATATCTTGTGTTATGTGTTTATTACTTTCATGAATGTTTCTATGAATGTTGTAAACAATTAAAGATTATGAATTATTACTACATGCATAAGAAAGAAAAACAGTAATGGTCGGTAATATAGTAATGAATGATTACTAATGATGAATGGTGAAAAGAGTTAATTTTTAGAGGTACTGATTCACCCCTCCCCTCTCAGTACTACTTCCCATTAATCCCAACACACACACACACACACACACACACACACACATATTCTAGTGCATAAAAATGTAAATAAAAGAACAAGCCTAAGCAACTAAGTCTATTCCTACATATTCATGCACACCTCAAAAGATATGATTAACATGAAAATGTGAAGAAATGAAATGAGAAATGAGACTTAACTATTCAACACAATAAGAAATGCAAACCTCTAAAATGACAAAGTGTATGTAATTTATTGAAGAGGGTATGTGGTTACTCACTAAAACTATAACATAATAATGCATAAAAAGATGATCTATTGAATGAGGAGAGGGCTCTCAATTTATAGGCTTTTGAGAGCAATGGATAGTTGAGATTCAAAATTAGATGAAGGGATAAGATTCATTTGGATCAATGAGGTAGATGCCAAGTGGGGGTCAAGTGGATAAAGGGTTGATCATTCAAAAGGGATGAGTTTCTCACACATGTGTGAGAAACCTTCAAAGTGATAGCTCATAAAGAGTAGGAGACAAATGTGTAAGAATTTAAAGGCTCAAAAAGTATCACACATATGTGAGAAAGACTCAAGAGAAAGTGGGAGACAAATGTGGGAGTGGCTCAAGGTGAGCTAATTCAAAATTCAAAATTTAAAATTGTGCTCACACACATGTGAGACAATTTTAAATTAGAAAAAATATTAATGGGTGTAGGAATCAAGAGATTAGTCTAATTAATCAAAAAATAATTAGTGGGTAGCATTTAGGAAAAAGGTAGGGGATTTAAACTACATGTTAGTTTAATTAGGAATTTATTAAACTCTAGAAAAATGAGATAAGACAAGACTAAATAAATGTAAATTTATTTAATCAAAGGTAAGAGATAAATGTGATTAAATAAATGTAAATTTATTTAAGTAAGGGTAGGATAAACACCGAATTTAATTAAAAAAATGTAAATTTATTTAATTAAGGATAAGGTAAGGACAAAGGATTGTTAAATAAATAATAAATATTTATTAATTGGCTACAATAGGATAAGGGTAACATGTCTAAGTTTGGACAAATTTTGGTGTCTACATTTTTCCCCTCTTTGATGTGGCATTATGAAGTGATGTTATATCAAAGAATAATAAAACATTGTGAATAAAATGGATATGACTAGAAGCATGATGCCCCAGTCATGGAAGGATGAGGAGGGATGATGAGGAAGGAGTGTTATGACCCTTCAGGAGGATATGTGGGTTTAGATAACACAGGTGTGCTCTCAAAATGGATAGGAATGTGGAAGGAAAGGAAAAATGATAGGGATGTTGAAAGAAGAATAGAAAAAAGTCATGTTGCAATGGTATGAGCAACCTATGTTTGATATTGTTCTTGACGTTATGCACCAAGATATGAGGAACCAAGATGACAAGGTGTTAAGTACGTGATAAAAAACAAGGCCAAATACAACCATATACCTTATGACACCATGATATGGAAGACCATGATGCCTTGTGACAATAGGATGAAAAGAACATGATAAATGAAAACAATGCTAACACATACAAGCAACAAGAAAACATGCACAACAAACCAACATTTTGCCCCTAGTCAATTTGAAAACCAATTGATTGATTGATTGATTGATTGGAGATGGAAAGTTAATGATAAGAAAAATGCACATCCAAAGGATTGGGAAGGATAAATTCTATTATGATGATTTGATTAAAATTTGATTAATGGATTATCAGTTGGTTTGGATCAAGATGACAGCTTGATTAAGGATTGATGTGCTAGATTAAAAGATTGGACTAATTTGGGATTTTAGATTATAGGCATGCAAAAATGTATATGTGAAAGTCTTGTAATATGTAAAAATGCTATAAAGGAATAAGCATAAGCAACTATACTAATTCCTACATTATTACATACACCTCAAATGATGTGGAGAAACAAGCATGCAAATATGATGAAATGAAATAAGAAACAAACTTAAACTACTTTAACATAAAACATGCAATGCAAACCTCCCAAAATGCTAAAGTGTTTGATAATGTTGTTGTAGAAGGTATGTGGTTGCTCACATTCCAGTAGCATAACAACGTATGAGAGATGGTCCATTATTATCATAGATGAGGAGAAGACTCCTATTTTATAGATTTTTGAAAGGGTTAGGTAGGATTGGATGATGGAGATTAAGAGGCAAAATGATGAATGGCTAAGATTAAGAGGTTAGGTAGGATTTTGGTGGGAATGAAGGAGATTAAGAGGCAAAATAATGGATGGCCAAGATTAAGAGGCAAAAGATGAAAAAGTCAAACTTCACTTTAGAGGGAAAGAGGAATTTGAAATGATTGGAAGAGGAAATAGATGGAGAGGTGGCTACCTTGGAAAAGGTGATTGTGCTCATGATTAGAGGTAATCTACCTTTAATCAAGATTAGAGGAATATTTAGAAAAAAATAAGATTAGAAAAAATGAAAAAGAGGATTAAATTAAAATAATTTTAATTTAATCAAGGTTTAGAAGACTTTAGGCTAGTGGGGGAATAAAATAAATAAAATTTATTTTATATTAAGAAATGGAGGAATAATATATTAAATTAAATTTAATGTATTATAGTATTTAAATAAAATTTAAATACTAAGGGAAAATGAATTTATTTAATTTAATTTAATAAATAGAGGAATATAATAATATAGTTAATTAATTAAAATCAACTATAATGTTAAGAAAAAATATTAATAAGAATTAATATTAAAGTGTGAATTGACAATTTTAGGTGTCTACATAGTTATATCAAAGAAGAATAAAACATAGTTGATAAAAGGGATAAGACTAGAACCATGATGCCCCAGTCATAGAAGGATGGGGAAGGATGACGAGGAGGGAGTAGTATGCCCCCTCAATACGATATGCGGGTTTGGAGAACACGGGTGTGCTCTCGAAATGGATAGGAGTATGGAAGGAACGAGAACATGATAAGGATGATGAAGAATAGAAGTCAATCATGATGTAATGGTGTGAGAAACCTAGGTTTGATATTATACTTGACGTTATGCACCAAGGTATGAGGAACCAAGATGACAAGGTGTTAAGTACGTGATAAAAAAAGGTCAAATACAATCATATGTTGTATGACATCATGATATGGAAGACCATGATGCCTTGTGACAATAGGATGCAAAGACTATGATAAATGAAAAAATGCTAACACATACAAGAAACAAGCAAACATGCACAACAAACCAAAAGAAAACCAAAATTTTTCCCCTAGTCAAGCTGAAAACTGATTGATTGATTAAAGATGATGATTGATTGAGGATGGAAAAGTTAACAATAAGAACAATGCACATGAAAGGATTGGGAAGGATACATCTCATGATGATGATTTGATAAAAAGTTGATTGATGGATTATCAGCTGATTTGGGTCAAGATGATGGCTTGATTAAAAATTGATGTGCTAGATTGAAAGATTGGATTGCATGGATTAGGATTGATCGCACTTGATTTTATTGCATTTTTATTTTATTTTTTTAACTTTATTTTTTTTTGTTTTTAATTTTTTAATTTTTTATTTTTTATGTTGGATAGAAGGGAATTGGAAGATAAATAAATTGAATTAGATAGGATGGGGAGAAGATAAGTGGATTAGATAGAATGGAAGTGGATGGTAGATAAAATGAAGGATCAAATTTGTGAGGACCAATGACAAGGGAGGATCAAGGAATGATGGAGAAGTGGCTTGGATAGGAGATAGATGGAGGGAATGGATGGGTAGGTAATATGGGATAGACATATAGGTAATATGGGATTGATGGATATGTAATATGGGATGGATGGATACATATAATATGGGATTAAAGGATGGAGATCCAAGAACCATATAGAAAAGGAGTGAAATGCCCTAAACTAAAAGTAGGAAAATAAGGATGTGAAGGTGGGGGATAAATGATGTATAAAATGGAAGGACGGTACATAAGGGATGCGAGTAGAAAACTAAAGGATGGGGAATAAGGGGAGCAGAATCAAAGGACTATGTTGCAAAAGAGTCCCCCATATTAGAGGTGGGAGGATGAAGGATGGAAAGATGGAGGATAAAGGCTATATGAGATGGATAGATGGATAGTCCGTTAAGAATGTGCATGGAGGGGAGGAAGGCTTGTGTTGTCCAAAACATGCATGGATTTTGTAACACCACTAGATTTTAAGAAAGAGCAAGGACATGAAAGTGACATGGATTTGGATAAGGGATATGAGATGGAGGATATGAATAAGATAGGGGATATGATAGGGTGTATAGGATAATGGATAATGTATGGAGGAAATACATAGGATAACCAAGATCAAATAAATGGAAAGGAGGATGGAATTATATAGAATTATGGATGGTGGATGGAAGAAAATTATAATAAAATGACTATGAGATAGAGAATATGGATAGGATATCAAGATCAAATATGGCTAAAGTGGATGAACGTATGTAGGATAATAGATAGTGGATGGATAATGACTAAGTAACATGAAGGATGTGGATGGAGGGAATGAATATCATAGTCAAGATCAAAGATGGTAAATGGATGATATACTTAGAGAGGATGATGGATAAGGATAGAGGGTATGGAAGATATATTTGGTAGGATAGTATGGATGGAGCTTGCCCCCAAGTGTAGAGTGCAAGGAGATGGGGATAAGTGAATGGATGTATGTGTGGATTCAGAAGACAAAAAATATGTGAGAGGAAGGTGGTGGAAGGACTAAATAACCTGGTTCTATGAATGGTATCCCTTGATATGTCCTTTTTTATATATATCATAAAGATGCATGTTTTACACATTTTCACCAAGATGAATTTTTAAGACATTTTATATTTTTTTTTTGAAGGATTTTTTATGCTCGTGGATGTTGGTAAGATGGTAGAAGGGAGATGAAATAGATGGGGATAGGGAGGGGGGATAATTATTTATTCATAGGATTGGATTAATGAGATGGAAGGAGGGGGAAGGATTGTTGAATAATGTATGGAAGGTTGGAAGACTTTTGAATAAGTCTATTAGGGAGGTGCAAAGATCAACAGTGGCGCACACCTTGAAGGGTGATGGA
This sequence comes from Thuja plicata, assembly GCA_018584345.1. Lineage (NCBI taxonomy): Eukaryota > Viridiplantae > Streptophyta > Pinopsida > Cupressales > Cupressaceae > Thuja > Thuja plicata. Next base: position 245,349 of record MU225122.1, read on the forward strand.
GTAGTGGAGGAGAATAATGTGTAGGAGATGGAAGAGATGATGAGAATTTTGGGATGTAAGGACCCAAAATGGATTTGGAAAATAGAGGATTTTTAAATGGAGGAATGGATGACTTATGAGTGGAGAAAGCTTTTGGATTAACAAGTTTGGATGCCAAATTGGATATTTCTTTGATAGGCATTTCTTCAATGAGTAGCTTTGGAATCCACATGAATTTATTTTTGGGCCTTTGTGGCCTTTTGAATTTTTCTTTCTTTTGGATCATATTTTTCTTTTCTTGAACATGTCTTTTAGATGGGATATGTTGATCCTTTGATTTATGTGGATTTTGAACTTTATGCACTTTAGCATTGGCATCCAATTTGCTTCCATTAGCAAGGGTAGGAGTGCATGAAGATAGATGATGTGGAAATTTTATGGATGGAATAATGAAGGGTGGATATTGGAAGGAATTCAAGGATGTGTGCCTTTGTTGATCTTTCTTAGGGATAGGAGGTATGTAGGGACCCAAAATGGATGGATGGGATGAAGGGTTTGATTGTGGGATATAAGGAGCCAAAATGGATGAGGATGTGGAAGGGATGGTGTTTGGAACATAAGGGGCAAAAATGGATTTGGAGGGGGAAGGGATGATGTTTGGAATGTAAGGGCCCAATATAGATTTGGAGGATGGGTGATAGGGATATTTGAATGTAGATGGAGGAATTTTGGATATGGAAGGGGTGGAAGGCACACCAACATGTTGAGAAATTATTTTTTGAGTGGGATACTTATTACTTTGAACAAAAGATGTGAGTCCATGTGAATTGGTTGAGGAGGTGGAAGGAAAGATAGGCTCTTGAAGGAAGATATATTGGATAGAGGTGGATGAACCGGCCTTAGATGTATGAGTTTCATGGATGGACTGGATAGATGTGATGGGATTTTATAGAGAATTAGGATCATATGGAGGATTAGGCTCTTAAGCGGGGTTGGAAGGGATAATAGGATATTGGGATGGATTGGGATCATCACATGAAGTTGAAGGGGTACTTTTATCTTGACTTTGGGGAGGATTATGTGGTGGAGTGGAAGGAATGATGGGATCATTGGATGGAAGGATATCATGAAAGGAGATGGAATTAGGAGACGAAGTTACTTTATCTTGACATGGAGAGGTATTATTGGATAGGACACAAAAGGGATCATTGGATAGAGTGGGATCATTAGATGGGGTAGGGTCTTCAGATGGAAGACTTGAACCTTCAAATGGAAAGGTAAAAGGTATGTCTCGATCTTGATTAGGTATGGGATCACGAGGGGAATCATGGTATGGAAGGCAGGAATCTTTGAATGGAAAGGTGTAAGGGAGGTCTTGCTCATGATTAGGAATAGGGTCATGAGTTGGATTAATAAAGGCAAGGGGATCTTGATATGGAAGTTTTGGATCTTCATATAAAAGTGTCAAAAGATGGGGAGGGATCATGATATGGAGGAATGTCACAAGATGGATAAATTCTTAGATCTAGAGGAGGAGAGGAATCCATGTTTGCATGCTTTGGAATAAGGTCTTGATGTTTTTGGACTTGTGGGGTTGGTGTGATGGATGGAGTGGAAGATTTATATTTGATAGAATGGAGAGGTGGAAGATACCTTATTGGGGTATATGGATGGATAGAAGAAGCATGGGGCTTAGGAGATAGGGGTATGTATTCATGCAATGGAAATGGACGTGGGGATTGGACCACTTTTTTTGGAGTTGGAGATGTGAACTTTTCTGCTATTTGGTCAACCTAGTTAAAGAAGTTCCTAGTGGATGATAAGTAATCTAGATGATTAGGATTATATGGAGATATATGATTATATGGAGGACAATGTTTTTCATTTTTCATGTTGAGGAAAATGTTTTTAAGTTCTTGGATCTCTTGGGAAAGGTGATCATATGTGGAAGGAGGATAATGATAAGGATTTCCCTTGTCAAAGGTGGAAGAAGGATAAGAAATAGGAGATAAAGTAGGATTGGATTGATGATTAGGGGTGTGTGATAGGTTGGTTGGATTAAAGGGGGAGGATTGGAATATTGCATTTGAACATCATTGACCATTTTGTGAATCCAATCTGGGTTCATGATGTTTGAAAGGGGGTTTTGATTTGGATTACAAGAAGATTATGATGAAATTTAGGATTGACAATGGATGAGCTTGGAAGATAAATGAGGGATGTTTGGAAAGAAGGGGTAATATTGGACTAGGAGCAATATTTTTGGATTTTTTGATATGAGGATAGGGCCTCAAGGGTTTCTGATTTGATGATGATTGGTAAAAGGATTGATTGATTGATTGATTAGATTACGATATAAAGTCTCAAGATTAGATTGATAAGGATTGATGATGAAGGTGTAAGACAAACCTTAGTGAAATAAGATCCAATGAGGTGAAAACAATAAGGATTAAGGATGATGATTTTTCCTACTCAAAGATAGACTTATGATCTTGAGCAAGATAGGATTGGATTGACCACTCAAGATAGATTGATGTTCTCAAGTGGAAAGATTAATTTGTTTGCTAATGATAAGGATCCTTCTAACACTTTGATAAATATTTCTACCTTAGATTTAAGATGGAAATATGATGAATGTATGAAAGATAAGGATTGATGAAGTCCAATGTAGATGATGGTGCTCCTAAGCCAAAAGTGGAAGGTTTTATGAAAATTTGGATGGAGACGATGATGGAAATGAAGATTTGAATTAAGAATTGATAAACTTTCAAAGATAAATGAGGGATATTTGGAGACAAGTGAATGACTAAAGGGGGATTTGTTATGGATGAAGAGGAAGATGAATTAGATTAGGATTGGATAGAATGATATTAGGTTGACTAGTGAATCGGATTAGAAGAATGATGATGTGATTAGATTGAATGGAAGATGAATGATGAGATTAGATTAAGAAAGTGGATGAAGATGTAGATTATGAAGAATGATTAGGATAAAGATTAGGAATTTGATGGAATGATTAGCAAGATGATAAAATGATTTGGATGATTGGGATAAGATGGATGATTAGGACCTTTATTGGATTAGGAAATTTGATTAGGATGAGGGTCCTAAATTATGGATTATGAATGGATTAGGTATGATTAATATTAGAGGAATGAATAAGCATGATTAGGAAGAATTTGAATGATTAGGATTATTAAGATAGAATAAAAGATGATTAGGATATGGATAATGATTAACGGTGTAGAGGAATGATTTGGATGATTAAGAGGGTGACAAGGATAAGAAGTATGAAGAGAATGAAGATGAAGTTGATAGATGGAAGAGGTTATGTAAAGATAATGTGGAAAGATTGAATTGAGGGACAACTAGACTTAAACAAGATGATTTTGTTTTTGTTTTTGCAATGTTTTAATTTTTTTGAGTTTTTTGAGTTTTTTAATTTTTTAAGTTTTATGATGTTTTTGTATTTTTAATCTTTATGATTTTTTTGGATTTTGAATGTTATGATGTTTTTGGATTTTTGAATTTAAAATGTAAGCAAACAATGAAATTATATACAAGACAAGCATCCTAAGGCTCAATTTGGATGGTGTGTCCCCTTTTGGCTGCAAATAGGGAAGGTTTTAAACACTCAAACACATCAAACACACCAACAATCCTATTCAAGCTTAAACTAGGAATTACAAGCTCAACTAGGGGAATGTCCTTGATATACGCAAGGTATGTGAAGCCCACATCCTTAGATGAAAGAGAATAATGCCACACAGTCGGGAGGAGACGGTAACCCAAATCTCCACCTTCACTTCCCAATGGTATAAAGTTCTTTGGGACTTAGCCAAGAATGAAAATATTCCACTTCCAAGAGAGGTGTCTTTGGATTCACCTCCTGATATTTATACTCTACTAGAACATGAGAGTTGAGGTCGTCCCTTGAGGTGATCAAATCCCCAAGCAGGCCTCCTAAAAAATAAAAAAGCAAGATCTCTTATTTATGTTCCCCTCAAACTCCTTAACAAGGATGCAAGAAAAAAACATAAATAATAAAATCTTGAGTATTAAAAGAGAAAGGGGTTCATTTTAAGCCCAAATCCAAATGTGAATGATTAATTTTAAGCTTTTTTTTCAATGTGAGGAAGACACACCAAGGAAGTTGACCAAAAGCAAGAAATGATTTATGATGAAAATGAAGACTATGATCACTTTTTACAATTTAAATAAGAGGGTTTGGAATATGTGCACCTTGATTTCATGCTTTCCAATTTTGTTTTATTTAATGCTCCTTTGACTCACTATGATGAGCTCCAAGTTGCATTCACAAACTCCAATCAAGTGTGTGAAATATATGATAATCCCAACATTAAAAAGATGATTCCACATGACATTAAAACTCATAATAGACCATTTTAAAAAGAAATAAAGTGATCTTATGGTACCTTGAACTATGAGCAAATAAAATGCAAGCTCATCATAGAAATTATAAATTTAAATTTTTTTTGTATTTTAGTTTTGACCTAGTCAACAAGATCCGATTTGTTTGCTATCACTTTGGACCCAAAAATAGAAATGGAAAGAAAAGACCCCTACTAAAAATATGAGAGCTTTCCAAAAATGTAATAATATTATAAAAATACCTTAATTTGTGCCCTAGGGCCCCTTTTTACCAAAATAAACTAGTTTTTAAATATTAGATATTTATGCCATTATTGGTCATCAAAAATAAAAACACAAAGAACAGACCCCATTTAGAATTTGTAGAGCTTTCCAAAAATGTAAAATTTTCCAAAACAATTTATGATTTGCAACTAGAAATTAATTTTCATGAAAAATCATAAATAAGTTATAACTGACGAAATACTAATCCAAAAATTATGATTTTCGGACTGAGACTTGCTTCCATCATCCTCAAAATGAAAAAATAATTTCATAGAAAAATTTGCATTCCTTTGTAAGATATGATCAAATCTTCAAAAATCCTAGGGTTTTTATCTTCAACTCAACCTACACAAGGGTTAGCCTTTAAAAACTTGAATAAAACAGCAATACAAGGTTAGAAAAACTTCTAAAAATCTAGATATAATAGGGACAAAGGGGTCCCACCAGGCATGCCAAAATGTAATATGTAAAAATGATATAAAGGAATAAGAATAAGCAACCATACTAATTCCTACATTATTACATACACCTCAAATGATGTGGAGAAACAAACATGCAAATATGATGAAATGAAATAAGAAACAAACTTAAACTATTTCAACATAAAACATGCAATGCAAACCTCCCAAAATGCTAAAGTGTTTGATAATATTGTTGTAGAAGGTATTTGGTTGCTCACATTCCAGCAGCATAACAATGTATGAGAGATGGTCCATTATTATCATAGATGAGGATAAGACTCCTATTTTATAGATTTTTGAAAGGGTTAGGTAGGATTGGATGATGGAAATTAGGAGGAAAAATGATGAATGGCTAAGATTAAGAGGTTAGGTAGGATTTTGGTGGGAATGAAGGAGATTAAGAGACAAAATAATAGATGGCCAAGATTAAGAGGCAAAAGATGAAAAAGTCAAACTTCACTTTAGAGGGAAAGAGGAATTTGAAATGATTGGAAGAGGAAATAGATGGAGAGGTGGCTACCTTGGAAAAGGTGATTGTGCACATGATTAGATGTAATCTACCTTTAATCAAGATTAGAGGAATATTTACCAAAAAACAAGATTAGGAAAAAGGGAAAAGAGGATTAAATTAAAATAATTTAAATTTAATCAAGGTTTAGAAGAACTTTAGGCTAGTGGAGGAATAAAATAAACAAAATTTATTTTATATTACGAAATGGAGGGATAATATATTAAATTTAATTTAATATATTATAGGATTTAAAAAAAATTTAAATACCAAGGGAAAATGGATTTATTTAATTAAATTAAATTTAAATAAATAAATAGAGGAATATAATAATATAGTTAATTAATTAAAATAAATTATAATGCTAAGGAAAAATATTAATAAGAATTAATATTAAAGTGTGAATTGACAATTTAGATGTCTACAGATGATATTGATAAGGATTATGATAGTTCTGAGGTATTGATGAACTTTGACAATGCGCTCAAATAATGATGTATAAAAATGATTAATTGAGAGGATTGATAGAGAATAAGAAGACATCGATGAAATTGGACAACGCTTCCAAAATAATGATGATCTGCAATAGCATTGATGAACTTGGACAATGTTATTAAATTAGTGATGATAGGTTGGTAGCGATAATGTTGATGAACTTGGACAATGCTATCAAATGGATGATGAAAAGATCTAAAGCATTGATGAACTTGGACAATGCCCTAAGATTGAATCAATGATGATAAGATTGACTAGATTTGGAAAGGATTTGATTGATTAGAAAGTGATTTAATTATGCATCGATGATCTTAGACAATACCCCAGAATGGTTGGAATGAGTCCAACATGATCCTGGACTGATTAGGAAGAGAGTGGGATACATTTCAATTGATTTAGTAGATTTTGATATAGTTTAGGATTGTTTAGGATCACATAGGATCAGTTTAGAAAGTTTTAGGATTGATTGAGATCGATTAGGATATTATCAATTTGGCCAAGAGGATAGAAATATTAGCAATAAATTGAACAATTTGCAATATTTAATTAACAAAGAAAGACACAAAACAATATTTCAATTGTAATGCCAAAAATGTTAAACATGTAGACTAGCAAGCTCAAACCATTTTTGAGCGTCTATATTTTTCCCCTCTTTGATATAATGTGATTGTGAGCATTGTGTCAAATATTTTTGAAGGAAATCACATTAAAACATACCCCAGTGACAATGGGATACATGGGTGCCCCCTCAATAAATTGACCAAAAAATGAAAATGATAGGTCAATCTATCGACAATGATGAGACAGATCCACAATAAGGAAGGGATAAAAAAAAAATTCAAATGCAAAATTTATGAGGCTTAGAGTGCAAAAAACATCATGACCAACACAAGAGGAAAGGGTTACACATCCATCTAGGAAACCAAGAGGCTATAAAAAGGCTTGGAGAGTGATTTGGAGATCATTTTCACTCTCACTTTTGGAAGAATTTGAGCTCTAGAACTAGGAGAATGGATTGGGTTCCAGTGGAGAATAAGCATGGGGAATGAGTGCACAACTACTGATGGTCAGATGATGCAAGACCAGAGGTGAGTGTATATGAGCATCTTAGTCATTTCAATGTTTTGTGCGTATTTCTAGGCAATTAGGGATAAAAAATAGGGTCAAAAGTGGGTCAAGAGGAAATTTTGACTACCCACACATTCCAAGTGCACTATAAACACACCCAAGTGCACAACAAACACACTTGGCATGCCAAGTGTGGCCCTGTCCACACTTGGTTAGCCAAACTGCGCAATTCATTTGAAGAATCTGCAAATCAAGTCAGACAGACTCCAAAGGGTCCTAAACCTTCTTAAACATTCATAAAAAAATCAAATCCCTGGGATAGGTCCAAAAATAGGTCAAATTTATAGAAACATGGTCAGAGTTTGTCAACGAGTAATAGAAAGTACAAAAATTTGACCAAAGTTGAATGGTAATCGTAGGAGGAGTTGCCATTGCTGCAAACATGGGATAGTAGAGAGACATGTATTGACATATGACATAGGTTGAGTGATCATGAGAGACACATCCTAGCCTCAATAGGACTATAATACATCATGTACATGCTTGCGATTAGGGAAAATTGAGGACTGATAACAGTGCTGGCAAAGCGATGACACTCGGAGATGATTTCATTTCACTTTCTAACTGGGGAGGCGACAATGACATTAGAGGATGTATGGTGCATCCTCAAGATCCTAATACATGGATATCTTTCAGAGTATGACCCTCCAACAGGGAGGTTAGCACTGCATCGGATGTTTGAAAATGATGACGAGGATCTAGACATCAAGGACTATGAGATCATATGGGAGACCATGGCTAGACATCATGACCGATTGGTGGCAGTTATATACTGAGTGATCACAGGAGTAATAGTACCAGATAGACAAGGAAAAGGATTCCCTATTGGTTGTAGGAGAGAACTTGAGCACATGATCATGGATGGGACAATGTTCTCATGGGGTCCCTGCATTATACCTGTGACATACTACCATCTCCATCAGGTAGCCTATAGAGGAGGGCTATCGATCAATAGTGGGATCACATTGCTGCAGGTTTGGGCCTATAAGAATATAGTTGTATTTTGGCCTATTACAAAGAGAATTGTGAGTCCAACTATGCCAAATAAGTATTGTTATCATGGAGCGCTCACACAACGGCCACTACAATACACAATAGATTTCAGACACGAGATGGATACACCCAAATATTTCACGTGCCAACCATATAGAGATTATCCTTGATTGGATGATGATAGAAAGCATTTACCATATTGTAGGCATGAGAGGTACCTCATCGGGTGGACCATTATAGGACATGTGGTGATCAAAATGCTATGCAGGCAGTTTGGAGAGACGAGGAGTTCTAACAGGCATGGAATTATTTTCACAGTCAAGAGATGAGGTCAGGTCATGGGGTGCACTACTTAGGCCATAGGTAGCTTACGCATAATTTGAGTAGATACAGCCTAGGTAGTGGGGAGAAAGTAAAGATATCATAGATGTAGGTATGACAGCTGAGTATGATAGATGGTTTGTGTATCATAGAACTATTCCTCTGACAGATTTGGATGTACCATTGCCAATATTGTGGGTGTCAAGGGATGAGAGCACAGAGGAGGAGGAGGAGGATAGCAGTGTTGAGGAAAAGGATGAGGAGAAAAGCACTGAGTCGAGTAGCGAGGATGGGGATGATGTTGATAGTGATCCCAGTTCTATGCCTATGTAGGTGGATGAGGAAATAGAGGATATGCTATAGGATGAGGATATACAAGTGCCTCATGACAGGGATGAGACACACAGGCAGTAGAGACAGTGCATCATAGATCTGACTAGCTAGATAGACATATTGATCCTCAAGAGAGACACAGACCAAGAAGCATGGTTACCAAGAAATCAACACTCACAACACATGTGGATAGATTGATAGTAGAGAGGGATACTTTGATTTCCTCTTGAGACACAGCTATATCCAGAGCATAGAGGGAAGGGGAAGAATAATGACAGTTTATCACCAGCATTGCAGATGATAATACACATAAGATCACAGAGATGCTAGGGGGTTCTCAAGCAGGGACTCAATACTGGAGGGACATGTATAGGAGATATGTTCCAAGATATCAGTGGGTTCTGAGTTATAGGGATTCTTCTAGAAGATCACACTCCATGAAGACACAGAGTAGTGGGGGAGTGTTGAGACCGAGGGGGCCACCTAGGTCAGGACAGATAGGACATCAGGAAGGAGGAGCTTCATCCTCTAGATAGGATAGATATTAGGAGGATCGAGAGAGAAGAGGTTGACAAGAGACTCTCTCTAAGAGAGGGAAATTTTTATAGATATGCTATAGATTACGAGCCTATGGGCCTTAGTGTATATAGACACCTTGATTTTTGTACTCTGATACCTTTTGAAATATATATATAATATGCATCTACTTTATGATTATTTTTCTTATGTACATGATGGATGCTTATGCACATGATTTTTACTTTTGTGTTATATGATGATGCTTAGATATTGTGATGCATTTCTTTTCTATGCAGTATAAGCATGTATGAATGCTACATTGTTTTTTGGAATTTTGTAGTTTTTTTAAATGTATGAATGCAAACTGCAAATGTATTTATGGATTTTCTTGTTTATAAATGAATAGATGCAGGATGCACATGTTTTTGGATTTTTTTTGTTTGTAAATGCATGCATGCAAGATGCATATGTTTTTTATGTGCCAAAGTACTAGAACAAGGCGACTGTAAGGACTGACTGAAGAAGTGTTAGCAGAAAGAGGAAATTATATGAAGAAATGTTAGTAAGAGGGGAAGATTTTGGCTTTCATAAGTGCATTTATGTCATAAGAGATTATTTTGGTATGGAAAAATGGATGAAACACATCGTAATATAAAGATCTAGAGCGAGAAAGAAATCCTTTTGCATAAACAAACATGATACATATAGAGGATGATCTTCTCCATCCTGAAGCATATAGAAGGCATGCCCCAGAATTTCATGAGATCATCAAATAGGCAAAAGAAAAAGTAAAAAAATGATCAGGAACCATCCTGGCCACTCTCATAAGTTCAATAATATCATCGAGTAGCATAGGAACATGACCAAAAGAAAATTAATAAAAGATAAAACACTCACCAAAACAATGTGAGCCAACAACCATTCTAATCTTTTTGTTACTTGCAATAATTTTTTTTGTTTGGTAGATTGGTTTTGATTGACTAATTGGATTATTGGACTGATAGGTTGGATAGGTTGATTGGTTGATAGTAGAGATCAAAATATCAAACAAGTCCAACCAGATTGAGTGTTGAGTCACAATGCTTCAGCTCACGCTTGTGAGAACATGATTTTGTTAAGCACATGATTATGATTCTTCCACTGATGTCTGAATGATGATCATTCTGCAAAAGAAAGACGAGTATGTATAAATTTATTCCATATTTTGAAGATACTATTTCAATTTTTAATTTTTTTGAGATATTTGAATTTTTGTGATAATCATTTTTCGGGACTTTTTACAATTTTTAGGAATTTTTCACAGCTTTTTAGAAATTTTAGAGACTTTTTCATCATCATATGTGATTTTTATGGTCTTTTTTCAAGATCATATTCAATTTTTATTGATTTTATAGGACATAATTTTATTTTTAGAATTTTTTCAGGACATTATGCAATTCGTTTTGGATTTTCATCTTCTTATTTGGGTTTTTAGGGGTTTTTTAAGACATTAAGATATTTACAAGTTGTTAACTCCAATCTGATAAGCGAGGAATCCCATGAATCAACCATGTTCAAGTTCTTTCCCTTAGTTCAAATTCAAGCATTGCAAAGAATCTTCTCCCAAACATAATACAAACTATATACAGAGGCCAAAGTTATGTACAGACTGGGTGTGCCAAGGAAAGGACAAAGAAAATAAAATAGTTACAGGCCATAAAGGGGAACTAGGGTCAACTCAAACTAAAAGATATGATCATGATAGGACAACAGAACACTAGGTGGAATCACGTCAGACGTTTGGAGAAAAAACTTAACATAGGTGGTGCCTGTTTTCCAGGTTTTCATCATGGTACTTGCCCAAAGTGCCTGTTTAGCCGGTTTTCACTTGTGGATGAATTTTTTTTCTTTATTTATATTTTTGTGAGTCAAGATGCATTTTTACTAGGTTTTCATCAAGGCAACCATTTTTTCTCTTTTTCACTTTTTTTGTTTCTCTTTCTCCTTTTTTTTGTTTATTTTTATTTTTTTGAGAAACTTTTGCAAATTTTTTGTATTTTTTTATAAACTTTTGTAATTTTTTTGTTACTTTTTCAAGATCATCTGTAATATTACAAAGGTGCATGTTGTTCACTACTTCTGAAAATGGTTCTCCCTCTAGTGTTGCAAGTTGATATACTCTGGACCCATATGTTGCGGTGACTATATAGGGTCCTTCCCAATTTGGTTCAAATTTTCTAGGCTTCTCCCTGCATGGCTGGGTTTTGTATTTCATTTTTAGAACTAAATCTCTGATCGCAAAATGGAGGACTCACACTTTCTTGTTGTAACTTCATTTGAGACATTTTTGATATGCTTGCAGGTGGACAAAGGTAGCTTGTCTCTACTCATATAGCATTTCAAGCTCATGCAACCCGGGAACTATGTATTGTTTATCATTAATAATGTGTTGCAAAGATACTCTCAATGATGGAATTTCAACCTCAAGGGGTAATATGGCCTCAACACCATAGACAAGAGAGTATGGAGTGGAACTAGTGGGGGTGTGAATGCTAGTTTTTTAGGTCCAAAGAGATGGATTCAGTTGTAGGTGTTAGTCTCGGCCAGCATCATTAATAGTTTTTTGAAGGATCTTGATTATTTTTTTATTAGATGCCTCAGCTTGACCATTTCCTTGTGGATAGTAAATGCTAGAAAATCCATGATGAATTTTAAAATTCTCACAAAGCTTTGTAACATCCTTATTTTGAAAGAGGCTACCATGATCAGTAATGATAGCTAAAGGAACTCCATAGGGGAAAATGATATAATTCAGAATAAATTTTGAAACTTTCTTTCTTGTGATATACGTCATAGGGATAGCCTCCACCCATTTGGTAAAATATTTAGTGGCACTTATGATATACTGGTGGCCACCAAAAAATAGAGGTGTAATATACCCTACGAGATTAAATGCCCATTGAGAAAAGGGCCATGGAGTAATAATTGGCTATAGATCATGTGTTGGAACATGAATCAAGTTGCCATGTATCTGGCACTTACAACATTTTTTAGAAAACTTGTGTGCATCTTGCTCCATGGTGGACCAATAATATCTAGCTCTTACCATCTTATTAGTAAGTCTTAAACCAATGAAATTTCCTCCGCAAATACCATCGTGGACCTCATGTAAATCAGTTTTATCTTCTCTTAAATCGAGGCATCTTAGGAGGGTTTGGCCAAAAGATCTCCTATAAAGGGTATCGCTGATGATTACATATTGTGCAGCTTGATGGATAAGGGCTCGACATTTGTTTTTGGATAGGGAAGGAGATAAAATTTGGGCATGTAGGTAATCATAAATATCTTGGTACCAAGAGGAATAGGGACCAACAATATCACGCATGAGATCAAATTGTAGAATATGAAATGCAAGAAGCAACAATTACTCAACAAGAAATTCACAACATTCTTTGTTGTTTGGCATGTCAATTATAGAGGTGATAGTAGCCATATCATCTTTTTTTTATTGTGTACCTTGGGAAGTTGCCAAAATCTTATTGTAACAAAAATATCATTTAGAAAATATTCCAGTTGTTTGTAAGGTACCAATTTTTCATCTTTTGTTTTATAGTCATCATTTAGTTATCGGATGACTAATAGGGAGTTGCCATATACTTTAAGATGCTGAATTTTCCATTGAATAGCTAGATTGAGCCTAGTGACTAGGGATTCATATTCAGCGATGTTGTTTGTGCAGTCAAATGTAATTCTATATGATTTTGGTATTACATCGCCTTGTGGAGTGACAAAGATTATGCCTTCTCTTGATCCATGTCTAGTGTGTGAGCCATCAAAATATAGTTTCCATTCATTAGAATTTGTGAAGGTAAAAATAGACTCATCTAGAAATTTTGTGAGCAATGGGTGATCATCTAGAACTGGTACTTCTGCAAGATGATCTACTATCACCTAACCTTTGATTGTTTTTTAGTTTATATATTCAATGTCAAATTCACTCAAAAGCAACCCATTTGGCTAGGAGTCCTGTGAGAGATTCTTTTCTCAAAAGATATTTCAATGGGTCAATCCGGGACACTAGCATAGTTTTCTAATGTAGCATTTAATGTCTTAGTTTCTGTGTTGCAAAAACCATAGAAAGACAGGCTCGTTCAATGAGTGAATAATTCAATTCATATCCCACTAGTGTTCTTCTTATGTAATAGATAGCTCTTTCTCTTCATTTTTCATCATGTTGTGCTAGAAGAGCTCCTAATGTAGTTTCTATAGCAGAAATGTATAAGATGAATGGCTTTCCTAGAATGGGAGGCATCAAGATTGGAGGATTTAGCAAATACTCTTTCAATTGCTGGAAATATTTCTCACATTTTTCATTCCAGTTAAAAGTCACACCTTTATGCAACATATTTTGGAAAGACTGACACTTGTCTACTAGTTGTGTGATGAACCATCAGATAGACTGCAACTTCCCTTGTAGACTTCTCAACTTTCTTAGAGTATTAGGTGGAGGCATTTCTAATATATCTTATACCTTTTCAGGATCCACTTCAATATATCTTTGAGAAATAGTGTACCCTATGATTTTTCCAGAAAAAACTCCAAAAACACGCTTTTGGGGATTTAAGCAAATCTTATATCCTTCCATTCTCTCAAAAAAAAATTCTTAAATTCTTAGATGATATTTTTTGGTTGTAGACTTGCATACTAGGTCATCAACATAATATTCCAATAGGATATGTATGAAATCATGGAAGATTGTAGTCATTTCTTGCTGAGATGTTGCTCCTAGATTCTTGACGTTGAAGGGCATGAAATTCCAATAGTAAATTCCCAAGGAAATGTGAAAGTTGTCTTTGGATTATCCTTAGGATAATTTTAGATTTGATTGTAACCAGAGAAACCATCCATCATTGTTAGCATCTCGTATCCTGCAATCATGTCTGCAATGATGTTAATATTAGGAAATGGAAAATCATCTTTAGGGCATGCTTTATTTAGATCACAAAAATTAGTGCATATCCTTATGCCCCCAGTCTGTTTGCTGATAGGTACTAAATTGGAAATCAAATCTGCATAATATATCGACCTGATGAAACCAGCATCCAATAACTTTTTTAACTTTTTCTTTACCGAAAGGGCTACCTGAGGATGCATTTTCCTTAATTTTTGTTTCACTGGTTTCACACCTGGCTTCAAAGGTAAGTGTTGAAGAACTAATTTTGGATCTAGGCCAGGCATATATGTGTAGGACCAGGAAGAATTAATTTGTCTTTCTAGAAAGAATCTAACAAAATCTTCCTTTTCTTCTTGTGATAGCGAAGCTGCAAAGTGTATGATTTTCAGGTTATTCGACGTTCCCACATTGATTTCCTCAGTCATTTCAATCAACAATGTTGACTTCTCCTTTAGAGGGGGTACGTCCAATCTTCCATCCTTGGGTACCTCAAAGAGTTTTTTACCCTCAGATATGTCCTTTATTTTTACTTGTGTATGGTCTAATGGCGCCTTTCAATTTTCACCAGAAGACCTATACTTTCCATTTTTTCCTTTCTTAATTTTATCTTTTTCACTTTTGTGACTAGAACATGGAGTTGACTCCCCAAAATATGTTTTGGCGATAAGGTCAATCGAGAGTCATGCTTTATGATCATCGGATGGCATACCTTCTTAGAGCTCAAAGAATTTCACTATTACTTCATCATTTTCAAAGCAATCTAAGCTTGGTGATCCTTGTTGATCCTTATCAATACGTTTAGGGTAAACCAATTGATGACATACAACTGATTGAATGTTTGATAATGTTAAGTTGAAGATGATGCAAGACATTAAATTAGTTAATGGATTATATTGTCATTGATGTAAACTTGATATTATCTATATGGTCATGCCAAAGACTTCAGAGAATCAATGGAACAATTATTATGCTTTCAGCAATGCATAAAATTCAAGTATTCACTAAGTGATAGACAACACCAACAGAGTGCACACCATCAGTAAAGATAGAGAAAAATGTCACAGTGATAACCGATGAGAAGAAGACAGTGTTTCCTGACGAAGTAGAATCACAGGATGCCTGATGAGCAGGAGATAGTGTTGCCCGATGTACGGAGATCCTGAAGCTAACTAGAGTTACACTGATAGAATTGGTAGTTGTCACCGACGATGAACTGCAAAATTGACCGACAGAACAGAGAGTTCAAAAAATGACAAAATATCTAGCTGGCAGAGCTTAAGGATAGACTTAACTGGTTTATTTATTTGTTTTATTCAACCATAGTTAAGTAATTGATTTAAATAATATTTATACAGTTGACAAAAAGATAACTACGAGATAAATCAGGAGTTAAAGTCATAAATCAAATTGGCTAGATTATTTTTCATGCCAAGAATCAAGAATTAAGGAATATCATGTCTATATAAGAGACAAGCATAATTCATTTTCGTAAGCCATCAGATACACAGAAGGGGAGTGAATAGAAAGAGGATGCTAAAGAGAAACTGGTGAAGGATAAACTTCATACAGTCCTGATCAATCAAGTTGAGGGAGAGCTAAAGAATTATGTAGACACCGATGAACAATGAAGTACAGCATCATAAAGAAGAAAGTGTGGAGCAAAAGGAATTGAATTGATACATTGATTAGAGAGGTATTTTACTTAAATAGATTTGAAAATCTGCAATTCAAAGTTGCATTAGAAACAGGTCATAGTGTTTAAGTTTAACCATTGAAGCATCAAGTCTCTTAACAGAGCAGGACTTAACAGTCTTCTATAATTGAGGTATATCCTAACATATTGCCAAAAAGGTTGATTCATGAAAGTAGCATTGAATTTGCCTCAATCCCATTGACAGCCTAAGAAGAAGGTTGATTCAAGGATGGTAGCAAGATTTTCCTAAAGCCTATTGAGAGTCTAAGTAGGAGGTTGATTCAAGGATGGTAGCAAAATAGATGCCAGATACTAAGTGACAACCTATGTATAAAAATCCTCTAACAACGTCGCACTTAACAGTGTGTTTGTAACCTTTAACAGGGTTGGATCCTAATAGAGCTCACTTCAGAAGAGTGAGAATTTGGGGTACCGGTCCCAGTGGTGTTTTCCCTTAATAGGGTTTCCACGTTAAAATCCATGTGTTATGTGTGTATGGTTTATTACTTTATTGTTTTACATTTCACATATGCATTTCTAGATTGATTGGTATACATTGCATATTTACTGAGTATCGGTAAACAAGTTTTACTGCTTATCAGTAATCAAGGAGAATAAGGACAAACAAGGTAAACCGACAGACAGTTAATTATTTCAAAGTATTTCAAGGCATGCATCTTGTAGGGAATTAATAATCTGAGGTGTATTGATTGATGGATTAAAGTTTAAAGGATAAAAATTTGAGGCCACTGATTCACCCCCCCCCCCCCCCNGATTCCCCCCCCCCCCCCCCTCTTAGTTATTACTAATAATTGGTATCAGACCTTGTGTGCTTAGAAGGAAGGTTTCAAGACCTAAGTAAAAGTTCACAAGATGAACAGACGAGATTTTCCCAAGTTGAACAAAGACAACTTTTCTTCATGGAAAAGCAGGATAAGACTCCACTTAACAAGTATTGTCAATGATATTACTCAATACTTATATATTGAATATGTGTTGCCTATAGGACCATTGACAGTAGATCAATTCAGAGTGAAGCATGAGCATAACTACATGGTTATAGAGCTTTCTTCCTCACTCGTTGATGCTGAATTTGAAGATGTCAAAGATTGCAAAACTGCAAAGACAATGTGGGACAAACTGAAGCTTGTACATGGAGGTGATACAAATGGTCTGAGAGCCAAGGCAGAAAGCCTTAGAGGAAAGTTTGATGATCTCAAAATGAAAGAAGGTGAAAACATCACACAGTACAACATAAGAATAAAAGAAGTAGTCAATGCTATATGAGGTGTTGGAGGTATACTTGAAGAGGAGAAAGTGGTAAGTAAAATCTTAAGAACCTTATTACCTGTATATGCTATTAGAGTTTCTACTATACAAGAAATGAGAGCAGTAGAAAACAACATAGTTACTCTTGATAGCTTAATTGGTAGACTGATTTCATTTGAGATGAATAAATTTGACAATAGTGTCTTACCAAGTTTAGAGTCTGCATTTAAATCTTCTATGAGAATAAGAAAATCTAGTCAGAGACACTCATCTAGAAGAGACAGTGAAAGTGAAAGTGAAGAAGAAGATCTAAATGAAATAGAAGCACTCATGGAAAGAAGAATGCAGAGAGGTAAAGGTAAATACAAAGGCAAGTTACCACTTGTATGCTTTAATTGTAAAGAGATTGGACACTTTGCTGCAAGATGTCCTAATAGAAGAAAAGATGACAAAAGTGATGACAGATCTTTTGAGAAGAAGCCTGCCATAGGTGATAATAAAGATTACAGAGGTTACCGATGATCAAAAAGAAAGGATACCTGAGACTACAAGGATAAAGAAAAGAAGGCTAGCTACCTAGCTGCTTGCAAAGATCAAGATACTGACACCGAACCGGATGATGACATCAAGATAGTATTTGTAGCTGTGAAGGACGATTTAGATGAAGATGAAAGGTATGAAGAAACTACACTCATATCTAAGGTTAGTAAGAATTATGTCTGGATTATAGATAGTGGCTGCACTCACCATATGACCGGTAACAAAGAAAAATTTAATACTTTTGAGTATTATAATGGTGGCACAGTAAGAATGGGAAATGATACACCTTGTCCAGTTGAAGGTAAAGGAACAATAATGCCGAATAACCTGATTAAATGTGAAAATTCTTATTGGGTAAATAGATTGAATTATAATCTGTTGAGTGTTTCTCAGCTGAATAATTCAGGTCACAGAGTATCATTTGAAAATAAGAAGGCAAAGATTTTCAATGAATCAGGAAAACTGATTGGTACCGATGAACAGACTAAAGGTAACTTATTCTATCTGAATGACACTAACCCCACTTGCTTGATGACTAGAAATGAAGACATATGGTTGTGGCACAAAAGATTGTGTTATGTGAATTTTGAAAACATGATGAAAATAAGCAAAAAAAGAAGTGTAAAAGGCTTACCGATGATGACAAAGCCAGACAACATCATGTGCGAAAATTGTCAAAAAGGTAAAATGACAAAGTCTAGTTTCAAAAGTAAAACCCATACATCTAATGATATTCTAGAATTAGTCCATACTAATTTATGTGGACCTATGAGGACAAAGAGCTATTATGGAGATAGATATTTTATTCTCTTTGTTGATGATTACTCTAGAATGATGACAGTCATGTTTCTAAAAGAAAAATCTGAAGCATTCAAGATGTTTAAATGGTATAAGGCTATGGTAGAAGAAAAAAAATGGTAAGGATCTAAAATTTTTTAGATCAGATAGAGGAGGAGAATTTATATTAGATGAATTCACTAATTTCTGTAATGAGCATGGTATAAAAAGATAGGTTTCTGCACCAAGAACACCACAGCAAAATGGGATTGCTGAGAGAATAAATAGATCAATAGTTGATTGTGCAAGAACATTGATGATAGAGAAGGACATCACCCAGATCTTCTAGAGGGAAGTTGTTAGCACTATTGTTTATACACTTAACAGAGTAAAATTGAAGAAGGACACAAAGAAGACTCCTTATGAGCTATGGTATGGTAAAATACCCAATGTAAGTTACTTCAAAATCTTTGATAGTCAATGTTATGTCTTAAAATATGATAGAAATGGAAAGCTTGATGCCAAAAGTGATGAAGGTATTGTTTTTGGGTATTCTACCAAAAGCAAAGCTTTTAAATGTCTAATCAAGGCTTCTAACAAAATAGTTGAAAGTGTAAATGTAAAGATTGATGAATTTGTAGAAAAGAATGAGCTGGAAAGCACAAAAGAACTAGAAGACTAAAACAAGTTTGTATATTGTGAATAACCCATAACTCTACCTGAGAAACAATGCTTAAATCTAGAACAATAGAATGTTGCAACCGACGGTCAGAATGTTGTGACCGACGGTCAGGATAATGATCAAAATAATGTGCAAGGTAATGAAGATCAAGCTGATACACAAAGAGTTGTACCTATACTTGCAAGATATGTAAAAAGGAACCATCCACAGGACCAGATCATAGGAGATAAGAAAGTTGGTACAAGAACAAGAAGTAAGTCCTTAAACTCAAATTGTTTAATTTGTGAGTTTGAGCCAAAATCTGTCAATGTTGCACTAGATAATGAAGAATGGATAA
>MU225122.1:266260-369428 GCA_018584345.1 Thuja plicata
GTGATACTTGAATATGTGCAATCAAAAGAACAATTAGCTGATATCTTCACCAAGCCACTGCCCAAGGATACATTTGAGTACCTGAGAAAGAGACTAGGGGTCAAACCCATGTCTACCAGTCAGTAAATGACTGAAGGTTGCATCAGCCATATATTATTAGAATATCATTCATGATTGATGCAAGCAAAAGATGAACTTTAAAGCTACATCTATATATAGAAAGGTATATATCAGAAACGAGCACTAGAGCATATTGTTGTATAAATTATGGATAAGGGAAATTCAAGGAATATATTATGGATAGAAGAAAATAATTGTTTAACATGAATGTCAAATGTTTGTTTGGCATTGTTGTCAAAGGGAGAGAATGTATCCATATTATCATCAAAAACCATTCATTATCAGATTACTCCAAAAAGGGAGAGATCATATCCATAGGGAGAGAATTTGTATAAAAGTTTCAAACAAAAGATAGAGACATCAAAGAAGAAGAACAGTCAAAAGAGAGAAATTGACACAAACAGAGGACACAACACATCAGAAGAAGAAACATAGAAAGCTGGAAGAATCAAATCTAAGCTAACACAAAGCTTATCGGTGGTCAGACATTTTTATCATTTATCAAAAACAAAGTGTTTGGTAATTTGATGAATCTCAACAATTGTATTTCATATTGTATTAGAAATAGTATAGTGTGATAATATAGTATGTTTCCATCAATGCCAAAGGGAGAGATTGATAACATACAACTGATTAAATGTTTGATAATATTAAGTTGAAGATGATGTAAGACATTAAATCAGTTAATGGCTTATATTGTCATTTATGTCAACTTGATATCATATGTATGGTCATGCCAAAGACTTTAGAGAATCAATGGACCAATTATTATGCTTTCAACAATGCATAAAAGTCAAGTATTCACTAAGTGACAGACAACACCGACGGAGTGCACACCATCGATAAAGATAGAGAAAAAGGTCACAGTGATAATCGACGAGCAGAAGACAGTGTTGCCCGATGAAGCAGAATCATAGGATGTCCGACGATCAGGACACAATGTTTCCCAATGGATGGAGATCTCAAAGCTAACTAGAGTTACACCGATAGAGCTGGCAGTTGTCACCGACCAAAAATTGCAAAATTGACCAACAGAAAAGAGAGTTTAGAAAATGACAAAATATCTAGTTGGCAGAGCTTAAGGATAGACTTAAATGGTTGTTTTATTTGTTTTATTCAACCATAGTTAAGTAATTGATTTAAAGAAGATTTATACAGTTGGAAAAATATAACTACGAGATAAATCAGGTGTTAAAGCCGTAAATCAAATTGGCTGGATTGTTTTTCACGCCAAGAATCAAGAATCAAGAATCAAGAATTAAGGAATATCATGTCTATATAAGAGATAAGCATAATTCATTTCCGTAAGCCATCAGATACACAGAAGGGGAGTGAATAGAAACAGGATGCTAAAGAGAAACTGGTGAAGGATAAACTTCATACAGTCCTGATCAATCAAGCTGAGGGAGAGCTAAAGAATTTTGCAGACACTGATGAACAGTGAAGCACAGCATTAGAGAGTAGAAAGTGTGGAGCAAAAGGAATTGAATTGATACATTGATAAGAGAGGTATTATAATTAAATAGATCTAAAAATCTGCAATTCAAAGTTGCATTAGAAACATGTCATAGTATTTTAGTTTAACCATTGAAGCATCAAGTCTCTTAACAGAGCAGGACTTAACAGTATTCTATAGTTGAGGTATATCCTAAAAGATTTCCAAAAAGGTTGATTCATGAAAGTAGAATTGAATTTTCCTAAATCTTATTGACAGCCTAAGAAGAAGGTTGATTCAAGGATGGTAGCAAGATTTGCCTAAAGCCTATTGACAGTCTAAGAAGGAGGTTGATTCAAGGATGGTAGAAAAATAGATTCCAGATACTAAGTGACAACCTATGTATAAAAATCCTCTAACAAGGTCGCACTTAACAGTGTGTTTGTAACCTTTAATAGGGTTGGCTCCTAACAAGGCTCACTTCAGAAGAGTGAAAATTTGGGGTATCGGTCCCAGTGGTTTTTTCCCTTAATAGGGTTTCCACATTAAAATCCATGTGTTATGTGTGTATGGTTTATTAATTTATTGTTTTACATTTCACATATGCATTTCTGGATTGATTGGTATACTCTGCATATTTACTAAGTATTGGTAAATAAGTTTTACTACTTATTGGTAATCAAGGAGAATAAGGATAGACAAGGTAAACTAACAGACAATTAATTGTTTTAAAATATTTCAAGGCATGCATCTTGTAGGGACTTAATAATCTAAGGTGTATTGATTGGTGGATTAAAGTTTAAAGGATAAAAATTTAAGGCCACTGATTCACCCCCCCTCCCCTCTCAGTTATTACTAACACCAATGGGATGTCATCATCGGTATTGAAAATGTTTTCAAAGCCATATGTAAGGGAAAATATATAAATATATGTGTCATCAGTGTCAAAGGCTTCATATTCAGAAGGTTCGGGAATAGGATCCTAGAAATTTTTGGCGCAGGGATCAGGATAGGTTTTTGGAGAGGGTGTTTCATCAACTTGTTTATCCTCAATTGGTGGGTCATCAGACTCAAGAAAGACACCCTCAAACTCATAGGGACTGGAGAAATATGAATTCCATTCCCACTCATTGGAATTGGTATTTTTAGAATAGGGAACCTCAGATGCCTTGTCATTGTTCAAAACATCTACATTTTTACATGAGTTCACTTTAGCATTCGAAGAGCCAATTTGCAATTGTTTAAATCCAAGCCCAAAATAAGGAGGATTTCTTTTTGTAAGAATAGGTTCAAAAATCCCTTGCTTTTGTGAACCAAGACCACTACAACCATCATAGCCTTTTCTATTCATGATTTGAACCCTGGTCCATATCTTTCAATGGGTATCTGAGTGGGTTTGGTATCTTGTTTATCTTTATAAACCCATGTCGATGTGTTTTCATACACATGTTTTTCATGCAATCCTCTCCAACCTGTGAATGTGGTTAAGGGTAGAACTTTCAGGGTGGTCTTTGTTGGTTTTTTTTCTACAATCGTGGCTTTCCATAATATTTTAGGGAAAGAGGAAGCTTCCCAATGTGAAATGCTTGAGCCATGGTATAGTCTATATAGCCTTTATCTTCAATATTTGTCTTTCCTTTGACCATCTTAGTGAGAGTGGATGCAAAAACATACTTGGAAGAATTGGTTGATGTTGCTTCACTATTTATGGGTACCTGTTGTGCGGGACTTTCTCTCAAATTAGCATAGAATTGGAAAGGATTAGGATCTCCTGGAACAGTGATCTCAGCTCCATTGTGGAAAAAATTTAGACATTGGTGATATGTGAAGGTAATTTCCTTCATGGCATGGATCCAAGGGCATCCCAAGATCATTCTATAAAGGAGGTCTAAGTCCAGGACTTACAACAATATATTCTCAATAACTGGGCCAATTTTGATGGGAAATACGATGACACCTTTGGAAGGACGTTCAACGTCATCATATGCTTTTATTGTGATTCTCCTGGATGGATCAATATACTTTCATTATAGCCATGACTAAGGAAAACCTTTAGGGTAAAAATGTTAATCCATGCTCCACCATCTATCATGACTCATCTGACCTTACAATTATGGGCAAAAACTTCAAGGTGAAGAGGATCATTATGACCGATTCTATCTTGTGGGACATCATCTTTTGAAAAGGTAACATTTTGGAATGCAGAGAAGTGCCCTATCATGGGCTGAAATTGGTTAGTATGAATGTCATTAGGGACGCTAGACTCTTTTAGGGCTTTGTCAAGGATTTTCTTGTGCTAAGTGGATGTACACAACAAGTCAAGGATAGAAATGAAGGCTGGGGTTTTACCAAGTTGTTCAACAAGGTTGTAATCAGAAGACACTTTGGGTCTAGGCAGTGCTCTAGGAATAGTAATCTTTGTATGACGAGTGGTGACTGCACATTGAGCAATATCATCTCTGATAGTAAAAGTGGACACACATGCATCTGACTCATAAAATCAATTTATGGTATAGTCATGACTAGTTCAGGTATAATTGACATTGGTCTTTGAATTTGAATTCGAAGTAGATGCATTTCCATTCTCATGATTGAACAAAGGAGTTTAAAAAATAGTGTGATTGGAATTGGAAGATCCTATGGTAGGTTCCACTTCAATTTTTCCTTCATCAATGAGATCTTGAACCACATACTTGAACTGAAAACAAGAGTTGATTTTGTGTCCTTTGGACCGGTGGTAATTGCAAAATTTATTTTCATCTAACCAAGGGGGTTTTACCGCTGGTTCATTTCTGATCTCAGGTAACTGAATATAATTTTTTTAAGCAATTTTTGTAACACCAAATGAAGTGGTTCACCCAATGCTATGAACTATCTCAGAGGTCCATCTTTGTTTCTCGGTAGTCGACGTTGCTAATTTTGTTGTGTATTATTAGTTGCTTGCACTTGAGGTTGTGATGGAGGTGGTGTTTGAGTCATTATCTACATATTTGTAACATTAATCCCTTTGAGACTGACCTTTCCTTGTGTCATGTTGATTGTCTATGCATCAACAATGCCATCATTCATGACATTTTTATTCTGAGACCAAATATTATTCTTGTCACTTGAAATGCTCGCATTGTTATTTTCTATGCTAATCTTAAGGACTCGTTTCTGAATAAGAGCATTTTCAATATCAATTCCCTTTTTCATGGGCTTTTGAATGGTGCTTGGGCATTTCATCTTTAGCTCATACATCATCTCTGGCACAATATTGTGAATGAATAAACATATTTTTTGTTCCTATGGAACATCAAAGGGACATTGACTAACCAAATTTCTCCACCGTAATAGGAAGGTCATAAATGATTCTCCAATTTTTTGCTTAGCTATGCACAAATCAGTCAATGTAACTTCACTTGATATGTTAAATTAAAAATGAGAGATGAATTTATCTTCCAATTCCTTCCATGATTTAATATTGTCTAGTAACTTAGAATATCATTCCACTGTTTGTCCTCGAAGACTTCTAGGAAAGATTCTCATGAGATATATGTCATTGTGATGAAATTGGATACAAGAAGTATAAAACTCTCTAACATGATCAAATGGATTACCTTTCCCTTTGTACTTTTCAAATTTGGTACTTCAAATTTCTTTGGAAAAAGAGGCATATATATACTCTCATCAAATGGATTAGGATATAGATCTCATTTTGTATAAAGTGTCTTCTTGTCCTTTAATTGTATTTCATTAAGTTGCTTTTGTAAGCATTGGATTTATTGAACCATGTTGTCATTATGTGAAGACTTTGTATCTTTTTCATGCGTATCAGAATGATGCCTTTGTTTATGAGCTATAGAGAATTTATTATAGTTAGGAGTATATGATTCTGACGTTTCAGAAGAGATTTCTTTGAATTGTGCAATTTGTTGTCTCAAATATTGTTGAGGATCTTCCACTTGCTATTGCGTTGTTGGTGGAAGTCCATATTGATGACCTTGTGGCACATACAGTTTTTGAGATACTTGTTGTTGATAGCTTGGTGCATATTGTTTTTGTTATGGCATGTATTGTGGCACAATCTGTTGTTGTTGAGGTTGCACTATATGTTGTGGTTGTTGCCAAACATTTTATTGTTGTGAAACAATTTTTTTTTTGTGGAATATATTGTTGTTGTTGTTATTTTTTTTGTTGTTGTTGTTTTTGAACATGTTGTTGTCATTGTTATTGAGCATGTTGTTGTTGTTGTTGTTGAGCATGTCCATTTTGTTGTTATTGAGCATGTTGTCATTGTTGACGTAAATGTTCATGAACATATTGATGTTGGTGTTGTTGTTGGTGCACTTGTTGCATCTTTGGGCCCTGCAGATGTTCTGTGACAAGATAATATTCTTGACCCACTTGCATCATTTTTTGTTACATGTTACATTCTTGTTGGAATCCTAGTGGTGCAAGTACATTTCCAAGATCTAGAGTCGTATGATTTGATATTTTCTCTTGAGACGTCATATTTACTTGAACTACATATGGTTGTTGCACTTTTTATGGTACATTTATTGTTTGTGCTTGTTGAATTGCTTAGAAATGTTGTGCCACATGTGGTTGTTGAGTCACCAATGGAATTGGTGAAATGCAAATGATTTTATTCTTCTTTAGCTCAAATGGTGCACTTGGCATAACTGTAGTGGTCACATGAGATGCATCTATCATAGCTACCCTTGGTGATTCATTGAGTGGTCCTCTGGATGTCATTGTAGTTGAAGTACTTCCTTGGATTGTTGCATGTGTTACCAAAGGAGGACCAATTTGTTGTATTTCTTCATAAGAGGGTATAGGTGGCATTCCCCATGAGAATGTGAATGTATCTTTTGGTTCTTCATGTTGACTAACTAGCGGGAGATTCTTAAAATCGAGTCTCTATGTCCTTTGGGGATATATCTGGGAGGATTTTGTAGTATCCATTGTCTTTGGGGGAGGTGGTAATTTTTCTTGAAATAAAGGATTATTTAATGGCACAAAATATTCCTTTGGAGGAATTTTGACAGTTAACTCATTTGTTGTCTTTTTGTGCTACCTTCACAATTGACCCATATGAGGCTTGTTACCCTTTTTCTTTATCCCAAATCACTAGGGCTTGGTTCTCTTCCAATGTATATTATGTCAGGTTTTTATAGTCCAAGATTAATTGTGGATTCTCCTTTTGTATTACTTTGATATATCATTTCGGATCTTGAGTCATGAGATATTATAATGTCTTCCAAATTCTTTTGTCTTTTATGGCTTCATCAATCTCACCTCTAAGTAAATCTTTGAGTTAAATGTATGTCACATGTGAATCTTCAGAATCCGAGGGGACATTTGAGGTATTGTCAAGATTTTGATTATCTTGTGGTGGTAAAGGAGGTTGATTGTCTCTAAACTCCAAGTTTGGCATGGGTTCTTGATGTAAGTATGTTGGTTGGGGTTGATCAAATTCATAAGTTTTTTGGTGCTCCTCTTGAGGCGTAGGGGGGGCACTACCATAACCTGGTTGCATAGGCACAAAAATTGGTTCACAATTTGGTGGGGTCCCCACTGAATTATTCCAAAAATTGGTGAAGTATTTGAAGGATACCCCATAATGCATAGGTCATTACTTTGTCTTATGTCAGGTAACATCTACATTGTGGTAGGTCCTTGTGAGAAATTTACATATCTTGGATCATGAAATGTTTGATGTAATTCTTCTAGGGATTACATGTTGATTAGGTCACCTTAGTTTTGAAATGTCACAACTTTTCTTGGATCGAAAGGTGGTTGGGATTCTATTTGTGTTGTAAAGATGGGTTGATAGGAACCTTATTTCCTTTTGGATGCTTGAGACCTTGTGAAGACCAACATGATGACTATATGCAAGTGCAAGATTTTTTTGGATTTTTGAAGGATCTTAGAATGAAAATGCAACTTAAGAAATGCAAGGATCTTATGAAAAATGCAAGCTAAGGCTTATGCAATTATTTTTTTGGATTTTTGACATTGGGAAAAATCTTTGGAAAGGCTACAAATTTAAGAGTATAACCTTAGGAGGTTGAATGAGGACCTTGACTTGAAAAATAGAATAAAAGGGACAACGGAAAAATGTGATAAAAAGGACTAGGTCAAATCTAGCATTACAAAGGTGTAGTTTGACCAATTGATAAAGGGGGATTGAATTGAGGGACAAAGGGACCAAGTCAAGATCTTTTTTTCAACATCATAAAGAAAGACTTTATGATTTGGATTCTTTCTAGGATTTTTGTAAAGCTTTTAGAGGGGGTTTAAAATGTGCTCTTTATGCAAAAGGAACTATAATGAGGACTTGTGCGAGAGGGACTATGATGAGCACTAGATGCAAGAGGATTTTGAAATGAAAATGAAAAGGGACTAACGTAATGTCTACAAGAGGATTATGACGTGAATATGCAGAATGAAGACTAATAAGCATGCCAAAAGGCTCCAAAGTGAGATTTTTGAGATTCCATATGTTTACCCAAAGATTTGAGACAAGGTGTTTGTGACCAGTTTGTCATTTTAGGAATGATCTTGAAAATTGTTTTTAAGAAGAGTTTTTTAAGAATTTTTATTTTTTAAAGGTTTGAAACACTCACACAAGACACATCGTGAAGAATGGTTATTGTAAAAAGAAAAAACACACCACAACCTAGGTAGTCCATGATAGTATCTTTTGGATTCCCACTTGAAAAAATTTCAACCATGCCTACTCATAGTGGACAACTTAGAAGCTTGGAGGGATGTGCTCCTCTTTACAGTGTACTCACTTCTCAGAAACACCAAGCTGTGAATCCCAAGGGTAATCACTTCCCAAGGGACTATTGTCTCTGCTAAGCGACACAAAAATTGGTCATGTGTTATTCAGTCTTGGACCTTCTGCACCAATAGATAGAGGGTTTTTTGGTCACTATAACAAATTTTTTTGTTTAGGAATCCTTTCAGGTGGTTATACTTGTGGCAGATTAGCCCTGTTATGGAGGCCTCCCAACCTACAAAAGTTACATTTTGTATGTTTTTACACACCACAAGGGTACTGAGGAAGATATTATTCCTGGTATAACATAATCAACACATGTTCAATGTGACACTAATCACAATAACATTTCTTATATACCTCTTTGGAAGGGCTTGGCTTTAGCCTATTACAGGTTGGGCAATCCCTCTCATTGGCTCTATTAAAGCTCTCAAGAGGTAGCCACTTTAAAATATTTGTATGAATTTCTCTTTCACCCAAGATCTATGAAGGTGAGGGGAGAGGATACATTCATACAATTATTTTGGATTAATATCTAAAATACACTTCAAATACATAAGCAAAGTGATTCTTTTTAAGCACCAAATCTGAAGTGTTTTTTAACTACTAAAAGCAGACATGAAAGTTTTGGAAGACACACAAGGTCTTTGTTAAACATCTTGCATCAAATACATTAGTATTTTATGATTTCATTCTTCATCCCATAGTTTCCAAAGTGATTCATAGATCATCAGTAATATAGAAATCCAGCATATCAAGTGCAGAAATAGATTTTGGAATAAAGAAATTCTGAATACAGCATGAAAAAACCCATTTTACCAGCTACGCAGTATCAAAGAGACAGGTGTGCACTATCAAAGGACCAAGTGTATGGTATCAAAGGACCAAGTGTGCAGGAGGCTTGACCAAGTGCACAACTTGTGATCAAAGGCTAAAAATAGAGCAAAAACTTGCAAAATTGAAGACTTTTGACTAGAACAAGCATTCAAAACTCAGAAAACATGCAATTAAGGTTAATTTAGGCCATTTAGGAATGATTTGGAAAGATTGAAATCAATTTTGAAACCCCTAATTTGTCTAAATGTAGACTGAACTGATGTGAAAACACCTTAAATGAGAGATCTGTGTTTCATCCTAAACTGGTTAGATGTTCATTTTAGGTTCCCAAATCAAATGTGAATGCTCATTTTAATATTATTTTCAACTTAAAAAACTTTATTTGTGTAAAATTGAATCAATTAGTACCACTACTTAGGCTAGATTGTGAGTTTGAATAGAATTGAAAAAGAACTGATTGATTAGCCTTGCATGAAATCCTAAACTAGATAAAGTTCATTTTAGGAACACCAAACTTAAATCTGAGATTCATTTTAAGTTCCCAAACTGAATATGAGGTTCATTAACCAAATTAGGATTCATTTTCACCATTTAGGGTTAATTATAGCCTTGAAACTAAGAAAATTGAAAGCATAAAGCATAAAATGGAGAACCGCTTCCTAAACCCTAATGTGTTGATCCTAAACCATTAAAATGTATCCCATTTGACCAAGTGTGAAGCAAGATCAACCAAGTTTGCAGAAAGGAAACCAAATGCACAATTCTGGAACTAAGTGCACAGGACTAACAACCAACTGCGCTGAATTTTAACCAAATGCGCAAGACTTCAGACCAACTATGCATATTTCTTCTAGGACCCTGTAAATGCACAAAAAAAAAAAAAATGCAATCAATTATCCATGTTTCATGTCGGTTTCACCAAATGTAAGACCAAAAGAAGGCATAGGATGCATATCTAGAGTAACCAATAAACCCTAAACAATATGCAAACCCATCTAATCTAACATTAAAGCCATTGAAATGAGAGTTTGAAAGATATGCAAATAAACATAAAACCCCCTTCAATAAAATATCAAATGTTCTCCTTTATTCTCCATTGAGTTGATTAATATAGCTCTTTGCTAATGACAAAATTACACAAAGATTTTGAAAGCACAAGTTGATAGAAAGAATACTAGGAGATAGTGGTTAACCAAAGAAAGACAAAATGAGATCAATTTATAAGAGATGAAAGCTCAAATTGCTGAATTAGTAATCGAATGTGTGAATTGGAAATTTTCAAGGTTTATGACACTTGGTAAATGGGACAGGGAAACAATGTCATAATTATGACAAATTATGACACAATGGAAGCCAAATTAGTGGGTGGAAAGGTGAAAGGGAAGGTGTAAGAGGTGAGGCTAATTAATAGGAATTGGGGGCTAGAAAATAGGAAGAGGATAGGTGAGGTGGATTTATGATGAAATAAATCATTTAAGAATTATTTATTCCTAACAAGAGGGAAATTAGTATTTATGAAATTCAAAATTCTATAAATTATGGAATTAGCCAATTAATTAATTGTAAATTAATTAATTGTGGAGACTTGGGATAAGGAATGGATAAATATAATTTATTCATAAAAGCTAAGGATAAATCATAGATCATTCATCCCAAGAGGACAAATTAGCAGATCATTAGCCAAATCAAAGGTATTAATGTGTAACTGATTTGATTTTGATGATATTTATAAGGATTATGATTATTCTGAGGCATTCATGAACTTTGACAATGTGCTCAAATAATGACGTATAAAAATGATTAAATAGCATAAATGAACTTTGATGATGTCAGAGGATTGATAGAGAATAAGGAGACATCGATGAAGTTGGACAATGCTCCCAAAATAATTATGATCTACAATAGCATTGATGAACTTGGACAGTTTTATTGAATTAGTGATGATAGGTTGGTAGCGAAAATATCAATGAACTTGTCTATTCATGGGTTTCAAAGGGTTAATCCTTCTCTTCGTAAGGTGAAATGTGGGTGGCAACCTCCAAAGGAAGGCTGGATAAAAATTAATTTTGACAGTGCAGCCAGAGGTAATCCAGGTACCTTAGGGTGTGGTTGTATAGCACGAGATTATGAAGGCAACACAGTGGCTATTTCTGCAAGGAGGCTTTGTGATGGGACTAACAACAAGGCAGAATGTGAAGCTACAAAAGAAGCTACCTTACTGGGAGTGAAGATGGGTTTTTGGAAGGTGCACTTGGAAGGAGATTCTGAAATCATCATTAATGGGATTAAGAAAGGCGGATTGGAATCATGGCATCTGGATAAACACATTCAATAGATACAGTGTTTTATGTTGAATTTCAAAGATTTCTGGATTTCCCATGTCTATAGGGAGGCAAATGTGGTGGCTGATACTTTGGCCAACTTGGGAGCAAATAGCCCCCATGGGAAACAGGACGAAATTTTTGAAGACTTCGGTCTTCTCAAGTTGGATTAACTTGAGGCCGATCTTCTTTCACATACTTGTGTACACTGAAGGAGGGACATTTTAATTATTTCCCCTACTTTATATTCATGAGATTGCAATGTATCACACACATTTAGACCACATGAAGGAAATTATTTCTTGGCGTGTCTCCAGAACTTTCTTGGGAATCAATTAAACTTGGGAAAGGCCTCGGCACAACACACATAGCGTAGGGTTTTTAGTAGAGAGAAAATCATGGAGGCTAATTTTGCTTTGGAATCAAGCAACTAGACACAGGCATACAAAGGGAACATCTCAGCTCAGTGACTAAGACACATTTTTCTTTTTAAAGGCCAGGCCTTCATGAGCTCAATCATGGATTTCTTTGGCCTGGAATACCTGGATGATTACTGGAGAAGGAGGTCAAACTTGGATATTGCCTCACTTTTTGTTGCTCTGGCTCTGTCGGTGGAGGACTCAAAGGAAGAGGTCTGACAAGTCATGGAAGCCTGCATTGATCTGTAGTGGCTGGTGGGGCTTGAAGAAATTTTAAACAAGGCTGAGCTAGGTGTTGGGCTGCACATGGGACCAGACCCATGGAGGAAAATTAGAGGAGGAGAGACACCTCTGCAACCCATGATCATGTGGTCATCTATGACCCCAAGGGAAGTCCATATGCCGAAGGCCACTAAGGCATGGCAGAATTTAATCAATCTGCTGCAGGAGTTTTTAGAGGAGCAGGAGGATGGAAAAAAGGTGTCCACGAAGATGACACCCATCAAAAGTGTGTGACCACCCAGCGAGCCATTGAGGAACCAACTGAACAGAGGTGGAGGTGTTGCAATGGGGGCTCATGAAAGTGTATACATATGGGTAGATACATCACTCCTCGAGGAGAAGGACACACGGGTTGTTGGTCAACGTCGGTCCTCAACTGTAGATGATTGATCCATCCTGAATTTTACCAAGGAAGAATTTGACTCCTGGTTCAATAATTAATATGGTGGGGTGGTCATCTGGCGGGAGTTTCTCCATGGTTTTTTTACTCTATTTTGTGCTATATCAAGGGGTTGATGTTCTGATGCATCTTTTTGAGTAAAGGGGTTTAATTGCCATACAATATTTCCCCAAATTTTGTATGTTCTTTTCTTTGGGATGTTTATATCCCTTTGTCCCTTAGCACTATTGCGTAAGTCTAGATGTTGGGTAGGTAAGTTGTGGGTTTTTAATATGGAAGCCATCCGAAAAACTAGCTTTATGATGTACTCCTTATCTTTTATCAATATAAAAACTGAAAATGTTACCGAACAAAAAAAAAAAATATCAATGAACTTGGACAGTGCTATCAAATGGATGATGAAAAGATAAGAAGCATTGATGAACTTGGACAATGCCCTAAGATTGAATTAATGACAAAATTTTTGACTAGATTTGGAAAGGATTTGATTGATTAGAAAGTGATTTAATGAGGCATTGATGATCTTGGACAATGCCCCAAAATGGTTGGATGAGTCCAAAATGATCCTAGACTGATTAGGAAGATAATATGATAGATTTGAATTGATTGAGGATGTTTTAATATTCATTAGGATTGTTTAGGATCACATAGGATTAGTTTAGGAAAATTTAGGTGATCAGGATCGATTAGAAAAATGATCAATTCAGTCAAGAGGACAAAAATATTAGTAATTAATTGAATAATTTGCAATATTCAATTAACGACGAAAGACATAATTTTGTCATATAATAAAGACCATATGCGCAACATAGAGGAATAATTAGAATGCAAAACAATGTTTCAATTGTAATGCCAAAAATGTTAAACAGGTAGACTAGAAGGCTCAAACCATTTTTAGCGTCTACAACTTCATTCAGGACCTCATTAACCATGAAGGGATCATAGTGGATTCTCTATCATAGACCTCAGCTAATGCCAACTTGTAGATATACCAAAATGTATTTCCTCAACACAACACTAGAAAGGGACCTGCAAACCCCAATCCTCCCCAGAACCAAGGGAAAGGAAAATAAGGAGATCACACCGATAGAAATACTAATACATTTGGTACCAAATTGCAATGGCAGTGCCGTTGCAATTTTTCCGTCACAACCTTGTCGTCGTCGCAATTGCGACGGTCTGCCGTCGCAATTGCGATGACGACAAGGTTGTGACGGAAAAACTGCAACGGCACTGCCGTTGCAATTTGGTACCAAATGTATTAGTGAAAATATTACACCAATGCCTAAATCAACTACCATAAGTTCATCGGTTGTATCTCCCAGGTCGAGCCTACAGTCAATATGATTCATATTAGAGGCATTGAACATCAATGCGCAGTTACCACACATAAGGGGAGAATATTTGTTGTAGGTATCACTACTACTTCATCCTCTAGTGCACAATACAATCTCTTGGAACACCTTGGGAATACACCATCTCAAATCTCCATCTTAGATCTCCTCCGCACTTCACCCGTCCATCAAGATATCCTTAATAAAGCCCTGCAAGAGTCACATGTTCCAAATGACATTGACCCTAACTAATTCAAATCCATGGTGGGATATTTATCCACATCCATCACTATCTCATTCAAGCCTTTTGATATGCCTTTTGTTGAACCTGATCACAATCTCACACTCTGCATTGTCATCATGGTTAAAAAATTTATCGTTAAGCGGGCCATGATAGATAATGGTTTGGCCCTAAATCTATGCACTTTAAAATTCATTAATAAAGTGTAGTACATAGAAGTAAACATAAAAAATTATTTCATAATCATCAAGGCATATGATAACCTTGAGTGCACATCTGAAGGTACCATCTCACTACCTATCGGGTTAAGCCTAGCAATGAAAAACACAATATGTCATGTTGTTGATCTTGACCTTCCATTCAACATCCTCATTGGTCACCTATGGATCCATTCCCTCCAAATTCCATCAATGCATTAAATTCCCACATAACGGAGCTGAAGTCACCATCCATGCCGATCCCTAGCCCTTCACATATTGTTGTGTTGGAAGCCTCCTTTCAATTTTCACGTCAGTGCCCAGGGATTGATATTGGCACTTCTATTGTCATCTCCTCTAGAACCTACACTGACCCTAAAACCATCCTTGCCTCCACACTTTCTAGTGTCAAGATTGACAATAGAGGTTGCGGAGAATACAGCTTATCAGACGCATTTGCAGTCGGAGCCCTACCTATGGACCCAAACACTCAAGGATGTCCCTCTCACCAAGAAACAACAGAAGAACATGAACTACAACCAACACAAATGGGCTTGGTCTTATCCCACAATATCCTGAATAGTTGGGAAATGGAGCCTGACATCAACAGATGGTTATATCAGGATCCTCAAGCCCCTAATGAAAATCTCCTTGGCTAATTTAAAGACAAATACCCACACTCCCACAAGATAGAAAAAGAAAGATGGAACTACAAAGGAGGTAGATTGGGTCATGAAGAGGGTGCTATGAAGGCTCCCATTGAGCCTCCCTTCTTACCAAGAAGTCAAGGATTGGTTTTGGCCTAGACACAACTGAGACACTAATTTGAATGACTATACTTACTATAATCCCCTAGGTAAAATAGTTGAAATCAAAGATATCCCCGAAGAGGAAGTTAAGAAATCCTATGATGATATCTTTGATGTTGAAACCTTCATAGTCAATTTTTTCCTTCGCCAGCTCTCCCTAAATTTCATAGACCTCCCACTCATTCACCCTGAGCTCATAGACAGGAACCAACCAAGAATTGTACATTTCAATGAATTCAATAGAGAGGACGCTCTCCTAAGATTCATGGGAGTCACAAAACATCAACCAGACTGGGGGAAAAACTCAGCGCATATCTACAAGTTGGATCCAAATGTATACTTTTGGGAAGAGGAAGTCTTTAGCCACAAAAATAAAATGAAAAATGAAAAGAAAAAGCATGAGTCCCCTAGTGAAAAACCCTCTAGGGCACTATCTGACTCTAAAAAATTAAAAACAAAGGGTGCATCCCTTGGTGAAAATCTCTCTGAGGTGCCAGAGGATGGAGACTTTCCTATTCCCCTTATCCATCACTATAGGTCAGAGTCCTGATCAAAGAGACTAAGCCTATAAATCTAGGAACAAAAGAATATCCAAGGATCACTTATATTGCAACATCACTATTAAAGGCATTGGAGCTAGGTCCCATTACACTCCTCCACAAAGCTACATGTAACTTGCATGTTCTTATGCTCAGATGCCTAGGCTAGATCCAAACTTTGTTGTGCATCATCTTGCTATAAATTTGAATGTCAAACCAGTCAAGAAAAAGTTACGTAAGATGCATCCCAAGGTGGCCTTATTAGTCAAATCGGAATTAGAGAAACTCTAGAGCCTCAAATTATATGTACCATTAACTATTCAGACTAGATTTCCAATATGGTGCATGTTGTGAGTGTGAAAATGGGGTACCTACAAGCTGCACAACAAACACACACTTCAATAGATCCTTATATGGTTAGCGGGTTAGAAAACAAGAAATCTAAAAACAATAAACAACTACACTAACTTAAATTGATCCATTACCTTCTAGTAGGAAAGAGTATGAGCTTTCTCTCAGGTTATCGCAAGCTCAGTGACTACATAAATAACCTAAACAAAGGATTTAATCTAAATGATCTAAAATAATAGATGCAAGATACAGATTTGTTGTTAATCCAAGCTATGTACTTAAGATTCATTTTTAAAGCACCAAATTGAATGTGTATGGATTCATTTTAAAAACACCAAATTGAAAATGTTCTCTAAATTAGGTTTGCATGCTTGAAAGTAATAACAACAATAAAAGCTAAATGATTAATGCTAAGAATGCTAAAACATAAAAAACTGCATAATAAAGATGCAAAAATTAGGATCCTTTGTGAAGGAAATGAGTTTCTCTTTTATAGAAATCTCTTTCAAATTGACGGTTAAGATCGAAAGAAAAGAATGTGATTGGTCAAAAGATTCAGTTAACTGAACTGACTTGATCAGTTACTTTGAAAACTTCTAAAATCAATTTTCAACTAACTGAAATGTTTCCAAAATGATAAATAGTGGAGAATCAGTTAACTGAGTGGAACTCGATTATTTCCAATTTGATAATCAGTTAACTGGATTTGATGATGTCATAAGCATTTTTAATAATTTCAATGATTTTGAATGCATATTTTTGTTTTTATTAAATAATTTAATTCCTTTTTTTTATTTAATTGACAAATTTATATTTTTATTTAATTAATATATATAAAATATCAATTAAATAATTAACATAAGGTTTATTTGCCAATGTATCATAATTTTAGCAATTAATTAATTAATCAAGTACGATGATTGATTAGGACCTAGGATTCAGATTAGATTATCTTGAATCTGATAATTTCCTATTTGATTTAGGACTCAGGATTTATCAAGATTAGGGTTTCTTGATTAATTGTTGAGATTGGGGGTCTAGGGTTTAGATGACCATTTTTATGTGATTATACATGTTTCAAAGCCCACAAGAGAGATCAGAATGTGCACAGACTTTTGAGACCTCAATAGGTCATGTCTGAAAGATGAATTTCCCTTACCTAACATTGATATGATTGCCGATCTCACCGCTGGACATGAGATGTTGTCACTCATGGACAGCTTCTTTGGATATAATCAAATACACATCACAAAAGAAGATCAATAGAAGACAACATTCACAACTCCCTTGGGTACCTTTTTCTATAACATGATTCCATTTGGTCTAAAGAATGCAGGGGCAACATATCAAAGAGCCATGATAGTTATCTTTTATGACATGATTCACAAAATCCTTGAGGATTACGTGGATGACATCCTGGCTAAACCAATAACAAGAGAAGATCACTTGGATGTGCTAGAGTGTGTGTTTGAACACATTCAACATTATGGCTTGAATCTCAATCTAAAGAAGTGTCTTCGGGGTTACAAACTCCTAGGTTTAATAGTATCAAGATGAGCCATAGAAATTGATCCTAAGAAAGTCAAAGCCATCATGGAAATGCCTCCACCAAGAACACTCAAGAAAATGTGCATCCTAAAAGGGAAATTTCAATCCATTTGTCATTTCATCTCACATATTGTGGACAAATATCAACCATTCATCCATCTATTGCGCAAAGAGACTAATTTCAAATGGGACCCCATGTGTCAGAAGTTTTGAGAAAATCAAGCAATATCTAGAAACTTCACCTATTCTAGTACCACCAACTTTAGGAAGACCGCTCATCCTATACATCTCTACAACTACCTCACCTTTGGGGGCACTTATTTCTCAACTCGATGAAAATGGAAAAGAAAGATTCATCTACTACATCAGTCACACACTTGTGGGCTATGAGATCAATTATTCACCTATGAAAAAATCATACCTGGCAGTGGTTTTTGCCACTCAAAAACTCTAGCATTATATTCTTAGTCACACTATGAAGCTCATATGTGAGGTAGATCCTCTCAAATATATCTTATCTAAGACTACCCTCATAGGTCATAATGCTAAATGGGCGATGCTCCTAAGAGAATTTGACATCCAGTATGTGGATAGAAAAGCAATCAAAGGGTAGTTAATTTCAGATTAGTTGGTCGAGGCACCATTGGTAGATGTGTACCCATTAGTCATGGAATTCCAAGATGACCACCTATGTTTGGTTGAAGAACAACATCCATGAAATCTCTATTTTGATGGATTCTATACAACCCATGGAGCAAGGGAAGGAGTCCTTTTTGTCACTTCTCAAGCTGATTATATTCCCAAATCATTAAAGTTGGCATTCCCTTGCACCAACAACATCACAAAATATGAAGCACTCATCGTCGAGCTAATCATGGCTATTCAATGGAACATTACGGAGATACAGGTATTTGGAGATTCACAAATCATCATTAAGAAAATATTGGATGAGTTCTAAACAAAAGATGACAAGTTGTTACCCTATAAAGAACTGATGGATAAAATGAAGGAGCACTTCCTATAACTACAAATCACACAGGTCCCCAAATTACAAAACAAAGTTATACACGCAATGGCTACTATCAGATCCCTTCTTGAAATTCCTCAAGATACAACAGAATATGAATTTTTAGTTGAGAATCTCCATATGTCCACTTACCAGAACACATATTCTAAAATGGTATGCATCCTGGTTGGTCCTCAATCTCCATGGTACCACAACATCCATACCTATTTGAAAAATGGTATCATATCCCCCACCTCACAATTGCCCAATTCCAAAACCTCATCCATGGAGCATCTTGCTACACCCTCGTACCCAATACCCTATATCATCAAGGATATCATTGCATTCTCTTAATGTTTAGATTTACGGGAAGTACATGCTGGAATTTGTGGTGCCCACATGACTAGCATGGTCCTATCCAAACAACTTCTTAGAGTAGGATACTATTGGCCCACAATGGAACATGATTCTTGTGAGTATGTAAAGAAGTGTCTACCCTGTTAACAATATGCCAATTTGATTCATGCTCCAACACAAGACCTACATCCTATTGTGTCTTTGTGGCCATTCTCATGTTGGGTCTTCAACCTTGTTGGTAAGATCACACCCTTTTCTTCATAAGCACACAAGTACATCATTACAGCTACTGAGTACTTCATCAAATGGGTGGAATTCATCCCACTCACCCTCACAATAGGAGGATGAATATCCAAATTCATCCTCTACCATATCATTCATCGCTTCGGCATTCCCTCTACCATTTTCATAGATCACAGGACACCTATTGAGAATAAACACGTGACAGATCAATGCAACCAATTCCGCATCCACCATCACTTTTCTAGTCCATATTTCACACAAGGTAACGATCAAGCTAAGGCAACTAACAAAACACTCCTAAAAATCCTCAAGAAATTTTTCAACAATTCTGGTCGTGACTTGCACCTCCAAATCAATCCCAACCTCTAGGCATACAATACCTATTATTGTACTCCTACATGCACCACCCCCTACTCACTTTTGTATGGTTCAGAAGCCATCTTACCAATTGAGGTCGAATTTCCATCGTTACACGTGTCACTCGAGAAGCTGATCATTGATGAAGACTATCATGTGGTGGGACTCACACAACTTGACCTTCTAGACAAAAAAGATAACAAGCCTACAATCTCCTTGTGGTCTACCAAAATAGGCTTAAGAGAAGTTACAACAAGAAAAATTTCCCAAAATAGTTCCTGGTGGGGGGTTTAGTCCTTAAAGAGAATTAGAAGGTACAAGGTAATAGAGAAAAGAAGGGAAATTTTGAGGTCACCTGGTTGGGCCCATATGTTGTCACAAAAAACTTTGGTTCAGGGGCATATCAGTTATCAACACCAGAAGGAGAACCTTTGAATGATCCCATCAACATCATCCACATCAAATGGTTCTATACCTGATCCGTGTAGTGTACCCCACTTAGCTAAAAAAATCCATAAAAAGTATAAAAAGTCATGGAAAAAAAATCATTGTCTTGGTGAGAACCTAGTAAACATGCACCTTGATGATAACAAAAAAATAAAAAATAAAACAAAGAAATATATAAAAAGGTAAAGATAAATAAATCTTCCAATGGTGAAAATTGGAAATCAGGCACCTTGGACAAGTATGTGTGGTGAAAAATTGGAAAATAGGCATCACATATAGTGGGACATATCATTATCTATCAAACCCTTGTCTCCTTGTGTCTCATCCATCACATCCACCTAACCCCAATCATGTCTCCATTAAAGATCCCATATTCCTTAGGTGTTCCATTATCGCACCCACCAGTTACAGAATTGACTCCTATTCCAACCCCTGAGCTTTTGTACATATATTTTGTATATAAGCACTCATTTC
The DNA here is from genome assembly GCA_018584345.1 of Thuja plicata. Lineage (NCBI taxonomy): Eukaryota > Viridiplantae > Streptophyta > Pinopsida > Cupressales > Cupressaceae > Thuja > Thuja plicata. Next base: position 286,747 of record MU225122.1, read on the forward strand.
CTTTATGGGGTTGTTTCTTATCCCAGTCCCTGAGCTTTCCGCGTCCCATTTTTGTACATATGTCATCCAGGTCAGTCTCTCCTTAAGCATTAGTTTAGTCTTCTATTAGGGTCCAATTGATCAAATCCCATGCCATACATTAGTCACCTTACAAAGAGTTCTACAAATTCTTTTTTCTCCTGAGTCCCATGTTTTAGTAAGTTCCTTTAGAGAAACTCTTGATCCAGTGATTTCCCTTGATCCATCTTTTTCATCGGAGTGTAACTTTGTAGTCTCATCCATCAGTAGGTCCTTCTAGGATGTATCCTTCCTCATGTCTAACCTAAATCCTATCAGTCCTCTCTATCATTTGATCTCTATTGGAAAAAGGCATTTATGGATAAAAAAAATTTGGTCTTGAATTTCGATTTTGGTTCTTGGTTATCATTTCCAGCTCTCTAGGTTGTCCTCATCCTCAGTTTTTACGGTTCATTATATCATGGTATGTTGTGAATGGATGCACCTAAGGCAAGTTCGTGATCTCTTTTTCTCCCTATGAGTTAGTCAGATACACCCTTGCATGCATGTAATCCTTTCGTGATTACATGGTGCACTTGGGAGATGTCATTTATTTGTGGGCTACCCAGCATCGTTTCCACCTTGAAACTCTTAGGACTCATGTGTGATGGTGGGGAAACCCTTGCATGTATTCCATGTTAGTCCCATGAAATACTAATGACAAGGCCTTGTGTTCCTAGTAACCTTGGTAGGTCTATAGTGTTTCTATATAAAACCAAGTGCTCAAACTACATGGTGGTATTCTATCTTGGAATACCCCATGCTCAAGCTTCAAGAAATCCCCCCTACTATATCCCTAGAAAAATCCTATTAGTATCCTAAAGCCATCCCATCTAAATCCTAACAATCTAAGACAAATCTAACCCAAGCACATTTCCCCCACCCTCTCCAATCCTAAACATACAAAACCTTCCATCTGGATGCAAACATGGTTCACTCCCAAACTGTGGATTTTTTATTGCGCAAATGTTTACCCGCCCATAACCTAGTTTGCCTCTCATGACTGAGGATCTAGTCAAGATGTGATATGTTTCATTTCCACATCCCACCTATGTATTTTTCTCCATATCCCAATTTCACTTCATTTTCATTCATTATCATATTAACATTCATCTTTAGAATTCATTCATTTAAAAGTTTGCATATATTACTAATTTGTACTCATCAATAGTTTGCATTCATTATTAGAATTGCATTCATTTGTTAGATTGCATTCATTATTACACTTGCAATCATTTCTTATATTGCATTTATTTTTAGCTTCCATTCATTTGTTAGATTGCATTTATTTTTAGCTTTCATTCATTTGCATTCATTTTTAACTTGCATTCATTTATTTAGCTTGCATTCATTTGACAGATTTAAGTTAGCATATAAATTGCATCATCATATAAAGTTAACATCATCAAATATAACTCAACATCATAAATAGCATCATAAATCCAAAAACATCACATACATCCTTCACATATATACATGCATAAAACATTAAAGCACACAAACACATGTCACATCCATCTTGCATCCACGCAGGTCAGTAATCACATCATGCATCACATAAATCTCATAATCACATACAAGCATCCATCCTAGAAAAAAAACATGTCATCATATCATATAAAATGACTATCTTGTATCACCCACATGTTAGTCCATCATAAAGCATCATACATCTACATTATGCATCCATGCAAAAGGAAACAAAATAGATTGAATGACTTAAAATAAAATCAAAATTCTAGAAAGATTATATTAAAAAGGAAATAATGTAACAATTCCAAGAGAATATAACTAGCTTATATATATATATATATATATATATACACACACACATACATACACACAATCCCACATAAATATCTACACTATCATGAAAGAATAAAAGTCCCAAATGTCCATCATAACAGCATAAATGTCTCATATAGTGTAAAATGGACCATGTGCCCCAAAACTACCTGCATCATGTCACATATCACTGCTCCTCTAGTCCCTTTGTAAGAGTTTGACTCTCTAGATCCTTCATAGCAGTGTCCTAAGGATCTATCTACTCTGTGGGTACATGTGTAGCCCCAACTTTCATCCTAACTCCATCCAGGTTCACTCGGTAAAAACTATAAATTTTTTCCATTGTGACTGGTGGACTCATCCTTGTAACTAACATGGCTCCTCGAGTACCTATATCCTGCCTCTCCCTTGAGGCCCCTATGTCAAAACTCTCAGCATTTTGCATCTAAATGGAACCCCTAGACAATTCTATCTAGGACTCTAGTTGTGCCCTAGTTGGTGACCCCATTCCTATCCCTATGTACTATGAGAGCATCTTCCCCCCTTCATGCTACCCCATGTCTATTGTCTAGGTCCTCCTCCTATCATCATCGGTCCCCCTGCAGCCCTGTATGACTCTCGCATGTCTCAGGGAATGGTTGCGTGATACATTGTCTGGTACCAACCCAACTACTTCCTAGCCACTACAAGATCTCTGCTCAACCCCATAATGTCATAATATCACTGCCTCCCACACCTCCCAAAGTTAACTTTTCCCTCAACCCATCAACATCCTACAACTGCTCATCCCTCTCCCTCTGCAGCCTCTCCCTCTCTTCCTTGTATGCATCTCTCTCCCACATATACATATCCCTCTCCTCTAGCACTTTAAACCCCTCAGTCATCATCTAAGCTACATGTTCATGTGTGTTATCCCTCTCCCCTAGCCTCCCCTAGCTGCTATGATAGCTCGGTCATATGTACCCTTAGATTGGAAATCTCTATCTGAGCCTGATCCTGCTCATGGATCATGTTATACTTCTCCTATCTCAGCACATCTCACTCAGTCTGTAACCCATCCCTCTCCCCCTGAGTATCTCTCAATTGTTGGTTGGTGGTTGTATGTTAAAGTTGAAGTGATCTAAGCTGCTCCTCTAGTGTATCCCCTCCCCCACCTTAAGAGGATCCCCCTCTCCCACATAATCTTGTCTTTGTGCCTCTAGGTATTGATGGATCTTGTGTACCTATTTGTGGCCCTGGCTCCCATCTCCCAGCATACATATCTACCTTCATCTCATCTTCCCCCACTCATAGCCTGATCTCCCTCTCATTGATCATCATCTCCTCTTACTCCTCTCCTCGGGGCTCATCTATGTGGTACCACCACCGGTGGTCTCCTCACATATGCTTCTCTCTAGCCTCCTACTCTCCTCCCTCCTCCTCTCTCTCCTCACCTAGGTTGTTGTTTCCCTTACTCTCTTAGCATTTGGAAGTATACCTTCCCTCCCTACAACTTGTGGCTTCTGAAACTAGGCCCAATACTCATGTGTATTCTCATCATCAGTCAACCCCCCTGTCAATCCTATTGAACATGCTAAATAGCCCTCCATTTTGTGCTCAGTCCCTGCCTATCTAACAATACCCCAAACTTGGACCATCTCTCTTGGGTAACTTGTTGGTACCATCTCTCTACATTGGGAACTCCCCATGTGAATCCAAACTATCTGGAAACTCTATCTAGATGATACATAATCCCATCTCTCAGTTAAAAATGTGGGATTCATCACATAAGGAAGGTGCACTTGATCCTCTACCTAGGGTCCTACTCTCATGTATGGCCTCCAAGTGATGTCATCTACCATTCCATATAGAACCTCCCTACAATAATCATGTCATCCACATCATGGTATGTCAGCGACTCCCCCCAAGTGTAAACTATAGGGTGGTCCACCTATCTCCCTCTCCATCCTACTGGCCTGAGCACTACAATGTGCTCCCACCCCCACACCTGGAGTAAGGTGGAAAACCCTATACTCATGCCTTGTCCAGCTCCACCATGATACATGATTTAGCAGAGATCCTTGTATTCCTCTACCAACATCAAAGTTCCCCATTCTACAAATACACCTACATCAATAATCTGCATGATCATCAGAATCAGCACTAATGTCATGCTAGTCCCTTGTGTGTTAGGGGCAATATACCCAAAACCAAATTGCACACTTAAAAGTAAACTCACTTTGTCAGCACCGCATGTAGGAGTTAGTCTAGGGCCATTTATCCATGTTGAAAAATAGGTATGACACCTGGCCCCACCACCACTTTCAAGGCCTACTACTAGGTAGTGTCCCCAACAATCACATGTGTCCCCTAAATCAGTAGCCAAAAGATCTAGTATATGTCCTCCAAAGTGATCATCATCTCCCCAGTTGGGAGATGAAATGTCACTATCTCTGACTGCCATCGCTCATATAGTACTATCACCATAGCCATATATATCTTCCTATGGGGACTCCATGCTAGATACCCAAGCCCAATCACCTCCACCCGTGCCCAGTCGGCAGGTGTGAACTGGTAGGCTGCATGTAGAACTGTGACCTGTCTCTCCTGCGATATCAATCAATCCATGGACCACTGGAACTAGCCAAGTCAAGTCATATTAGTATTCTTATGTTAAAAATCCTTTACCTTAAGAAACCCCCCCCATCCCTTTCATTCCATTATTCCGTCCCCTTCCTACACTTCTATTTTCACCTAGTGCACGCATTCCCACTAAATTTGGTTTTCTCCTTGCCATCCTATAGATCCACACCCTTCTCGCATTCTCATAGTTGTAGGATCTCTATACCTATCTCAATGCCCAACCTTCGTAGGAACACAATCCCTCCAAACCTCTCCCCTACCCCCTAGATCCCTCTAGGGATTGCATATTCTTCCGCCCACTTACCATTTTTCTCCAGGAATGTGATCTCGCAAGAAATTGTTGCAAGATTGCCTTCCCATAATATTTCCTTCCCCCCAAACCATTATCATGATCCCATAATAACTCCTAAGCCCTCCTCATTCCATCCCTGACCCATGCATCTTTTACGGGATCACGATCCCGCCAGACCTGAGGGCGATCCTAATGACCCCACACCCATGGGATCGCTTCCTATAAATGTAAAAATTGCAAAAACAATAAATGCAAAAATCACTGAGCCAGTTTTTTGATCCTACGTATCTCATCACAATCTCAGTCCAGTGCCTCAGTCATCCCCTGAACACCATCGTACAATGCTATATTAGAGCTCAAAATAACTAAGAGATTTCTGAGCTTTATATGCGCAATAAACCTCTTTCTTCTCCCTCTGAACTGTATGTATCCCTACCCCTGATGCCTTTTTCCACCTCCGAGCCCCCCATCATATCCAAACTCCTCCCTACCCCCTAAATTATTTTTTGTCCCACAATCGCGTTACGTAGGTACCCCCTCTTCTCCTCCTTCCTTGTCAATCTCGATTTTCATTTCAAGACGCCGATAGGGCCCCAGTTTCTTTCCCTACCGCCCTCTCAAGGGGCATCACCTAGTCTAAATTTCTTCTCCCTATCCCAAGTCAACTATATCGCCTATTACTTCTTCATGTCGTCTATTATTTTAACATCTTTGAAATATTATCATTCAAACACTATGTCAAAGAGGAGGAAAATGTAGACACCTAAATCTGATTACATAATTAAGTAATCTTGTTTAGTTCTCACCTAGGAAATTAACAATTAAAAATCTTATATTTATTTATTCCATGTCCCCCTCTATTTAATTAATTTAATTAATTAACTATAGTCCAATTAATTATCTAAAAGATAACTTGTAGTCTCATAATTAATTAAATCCCCATTCCTCTATTAATTTAAATAGATACCCTTTATCTATTTCATTTGATTCATAAATCCTTTTTTCCTCCACTTGTGATTAAATAATACTTTTAATTAAATTTGAGCACATGGCTCCTAACTTTAACATCTAGCCTAACCTTACTCAAACCACCTAGCCCATGGTTATAACTCAATCCAACCCCTTCATACATGCTAACCTCTTATGATTAGTTAATTAACCTTGAATAACTAATTAACCCCTCCACTCATTCTCTCTCCTCCCATCACATCCTCCTAATTATCCCACCTTCCTTCTAATCATCCCTAACCAAGCCTAATCACTCCCTAAAACTTTTCACAATCCTAATCCAAGGATTTGAAAATCTTAATCCTCACCCAAGTCAACCCTCATGTCACATTCCTCAAATCCCCAACTATATCCATTTAAGTTTTCCTTAAATTTTTTTACATCCCTCTTATACACTCCATCCATCCCTTACATCTTTGTCCCTTCTCACATATCCCAAAGTGGTCATATTCCTCCATTATTCCAAATATCTCTCCTTGTGACACTTGTCACAATGGGAAGCATTTGAGAAAGCACAATCCATGTTTTCTCTCTCAAATTCTTCTTCACTCTTCCTCAAGTTTTCATCCCAACCATCCATTCAACACTCCTCTATCCTATAAATTGAGTCTTCTTCCCTTCACAAATAATCCACCTTTTATGAATTGTTACCATGCCAATTTCAGAGCTAAGACTATCAACTATATCCTCATAATGCTAAATTCCATACACATCCTTTGAATCTTGAGAATCACACATTTGAGCACCCATCCAATATTCTTGGAAAAATCCACACATCAAGGAGACTTCATAGCTTAAGAAGGTTTGCACATTCTTAGGCTCTTTTAGCAATTTTTGTCTTCTTTTGTCTAATCTAGATGTTGTCTTAGATAGTGTAGTTTGAATGTTTTAACTTGTTTATTGCATTCCTATTTGAACTCACACTTTTATTGTATACAATGGTGATTCACTTTATTTTTTATATGATGTGATGTTTTGGATAATGACCTATAGGATGCATTTACTAGTGTAATAAATGATCTATGTTTTTTTAATTTTATATTACCATGTGATGCAAGAATGATTGAATTTTATGACCTATGTACTAACATGATATGTATTTAGGATGCCTTACTTTTTGTTATGTTAGAATACAAAACCATAATGACTGTAGAGATTGACTAAAAGAATTGTTATGACTCACAGTTAGAGCATAGTTAGGATTAATAGATACGAGACATATGAATTCTAACTGAAATCCAGAATTTATTAACCACTTTCTTTTCCAACTTATTTGAGAAATTATTTTATAATTGAGCCACTTTATTATAGAAATATGGGTATTTCCCACTAAGATATGAAACATCGAGATGGGTTTTGTCCCTTTTGCATTTGACAATCATTGATAATAGACAAGGAATATTATTGAATGTGTTTGAGAGTACGAGCGTTAAGATTCAAGGTATGTGTGGTGGCCACAAGAATCACTATCTCTAGAAATATTTTCTACTTGAGATAATTTTCCCATGTGTGAACATACTTCTTAGAGACACCAAAAACTCTTCCCATACTTCATAAAAAACATCCCACAAATAGCAGACAAAGAGAATAGAATCATGAACCATCACGACTACTCTCATCACTCATGGATATCTAGGAGAAGAATAAGAACATGACTCAAGATAAATCAAATGAATGAAAGGCTCACTAAGATAATGAGTCAACAACCATACTGATTTTTAATGTCTAGTGTTATGTGTTGTTTTAATAAAGACATTCATGATGACATCTAGTTTTAGGAATGAGGTATCCCACTTTAGACTAACATGTATGGTTTCAAGTTTCTCCCTCCTTTTGACACAAGGAGGTTTAATAGATGGGGCCAAATCTCTCCCAACTACCAAACCAACGTCCAAACACAATGCGGAAGCAACAACAACACAGTGAGAGAAGAAACAACAAAGATCCTTTTTCATTAATTGATCAAAATTCATACATGTCGGGTTGTAAGGCCTTCCCAATTTGGGTCATATACATTCAATTAATTACAAATTGATCTTCATACATGTGAGATCACAGAACTACTTACAGATAATTCAATCCTTCTTCTTCTATCTTCTAAACTAATGTCAAATTCTACTTCTAAAACTGATGCCTAAACTAAGAACATAGAAATAATTATATATACAAGAGTCCATAAGAGAGGTCGGTGCTCAAATCCATAAGTGAGACCCAGATTTAGGTCCACACATATCCCAAAGAGAGACCCCAAATTAATTAAGCCACGAAAAATAACTGGAGAAGTCAGCCACCAAATCAACCTCCAAAATAAACAACTCGGGCAAAGGATGACCGAGCAACAGAGTGACTCAGGAAAAGAATGACCCGAGTAACAAAAAAAAACCTGAGTGTTAGAAGAAATTAACTTGGAAACAAGCATGCCCGAGCGACAGAAACCCGAGAAATAGAACATGAACAAGCATACCCGAGTGACAGAACCCGAGAAATAGAGACCAACCCGAAGCAAGCATAATTGAGTGACAGAGCCCGAGCAACAGAGTACTTCTCTAAGCAGCCTCTAAATAAGCTAATGAATAAAAAAACATCTTTTTGGTTTAGCAGGATTGCCAAGGACCCAAGATGATCGTGCATCACCTTTGTATAAGACATGATAATCATATGAAAAAAGGATGATAGGATGTGACCAATAGATAAGACAATGTACTTAGTTTGGTTAAGGAACTATTGCTTTATTTTTTTATTTATCTTTGATTCGTTAAGCTCAAACTTTTTATGTTTGATGTCTTCCCCCAATGTCTGCCATGACAAAATGATGGTTTTTTTTACAATGGAAAAGAGGAATTTTGTTCGTTTATTTTTGGATTTTTGATGTTTTCCAATGTTAAGGGATTTTTTTAAGGACTTTATCTGATTTTTAAGTTTTTTTAGGACATTTTAGATCACAGCATTGTACTTGCCCCCAGTTAGGATAGAAAGGGGATTTTCTTGTGGAATGGGTTAGATGGACTACCTCAATTTAGGACAAGGGAGATGAATGACAAGGATGACTAATGAATTTCATGCCATGTGTAGATAACCCAAGTGATTTCTATGAATGGGGATGAAATGACAAGGAATATCAGCTAGGAATAATAGTAGATAGTAGAACCACAATCATACACATTGTGTGAAATTGCCTATTTTTTACCATGGTACTGGCCAAAGGAGCCATCAAAAGGGTTTTCACAATGGATGAATTATTTCTCTTGACTATTGATTTATGTTTTTTGTTGTCACACAAGATGCATGTGTGTGTGTAATTTTTTTTAGTTTTTGAAAATAATCTACTCTGAGAGTCATGTGTAGAATTTGTGCAGATCCAAGCTATTGACAGAATTAGATAGAGGTTGTCTCTCTAGTGCAGACAACAGATAAGATCCTAACCCATAGTTTTTTGTGATAATATAAGGACCTAACCAATTAGGTTCAAACTTGCCTTCATTTTCCCTGTCAACTAAGTTCCTTTGATTTTTCATAAGAACTAAGTCTCCAACCTCAAAAATACTGACTTAGACTTTCTTTTTTTGCTCGTACGGAGAAATTATTGATATTACTATAGGTGATTCGATACATTTTGTCTTATTTCATCAAGTAGTTCTAGCCCCTGTAGTCAGGACACACAGTAATTCTCATTTGAAATGAAATTTTGTAAGGACACTCATAATGATGGTAACTTGACCTCTATTGGAAAGATGGATTTGGTTCCATAGACTAGTGAAAAAGGATTGGATATGGTAGGTGTGCGCCTACTATCTTAATAAGCCCATAGGGTAGGATTTAACTGAATCTTCTAGACCCAGCCGGGATCATTGAATTTCTCCTTGAGGATTTTAAGGATAGTTATATTTTACCCCTCAGCTTAGTCATTACCATGAGGGTAATATCAGGAAGAGAAGTAATGTTGGATATGGAATTAGGCGCAAAGGTCTCAGTGTAGGACTAGAAATGGGTTAGAGTGCATAATAGAGGCAACCACAAAACCTCAAAACATCATGCAAGCTAAATCTAATCTACCATTAGCCATTTGAAATGAAGGCATAAAAACAAAGTAAATAAACTCTAAAACCCCCTTCAAATTTAGCTCCAATGTCTTATTTTCTTCTCCATTGAAATGGATTGATGTTGCTCTTGCCTTGACAAGATGACCTTAAATTGAAAGAAAAATGGCTATAATGATCACAAGAATAATAGGAAAGAGTGGTTAGTTTGATTGAGGAAATGGATCTCAATTTATAGAGATGACAGCCAAAATGTAGAAATGGAAATTAGGTGTGCAAATGGCAAAATGTCATAATTGAGGAGTGAAATTAAAAAAATGTCATATTATTACACATTATGACAAATTGTAAGAGATAAAATTGGGAAAATTAGTGTAGAGAAAGAAAGGGAAATTTGTCATAAAGTATGAAAAATTATGATAAAAGAAATGAAGTGTCATGAACTATGACAACTATGACAAATGGAAGCTAATTAGTAGGAGGAAATTTTGAGTTTTAAAATGCATTTATTCCCAAAAAAATGGAAATTAGTAAATAGGAATTATGAAATCCCAATATGAAAAATTAGTCAATTAATTAATTGTGGAGACATAGGAAAGAGGGAATAAATAAAGTCAATTTATTTGTTCAATTAGGACATAGGAATAAACTATGCGTTATTTACCCCAAAAGGAAAAATTAGTTGATCGTTGACCAAAATTATGACATTGATGCAAAATTCAATTGGTTTTGATGATTTTGATGAGGATTAGGAACAATTATGATGATTTCAAAATGGTTTAGGAAATGACAAGGCATCGATGAACTTTGACAACATGCTCAATAAAAATGATTGATGGTGATGATCTAAAATAACATCGATGAACTTTGACAATTCTATTGAATTGAATTAGATCAATTTGATGATGCTAACAAGGCATTGATGGAATTTGAAAATGTGTTCAAAAATTATGAGATTGAAACTGGTTGATAAGGTTGACTTTAAACATCATTGATGAACTTTGACAAAGCCATTAAATGAACTGATGATAACAAGGCATCGATGAACTTTGACAATGCGCTAAAAATGATGAGATTGATAAGACATGGATTAATTTGATGTTGAGGCATTGATTATCTTTGACAATACTAGAGGATTGATTTTTAAAGAGATTGATAAGGTTTAAAATGTTTTAAAATGATTGAAATGATGAGTCGTTAATGAACTTTGACAATGCCCTAGAATGATTTTGAAAGGATCGAATGATTTAAAAAAGATCTTGGAGTAATTAGGAATGGATTAGGACTAAATCAAACTGATTTAGGAATATTTTATATTATTTAAGAATGTTTATGATTGACTTTAATTGGTTTAGGAAGATTTAGGATTGATTAGAATTAATTAGGATCGATTAGGATAAGAAATGTTAATAATCAATTGAACAATTTTCAATGTTCAATTAATGAAAAAAGACACAATGCTGACATATAGTGAAAACCATATGCACAACATAGAGAAATAATTAGAATGAAAAACAATGTTTCAATTTTAATGCCAAAAAAGTTAACACATAGACTAGTAGGCCTGAAGCATTTTTGAGCATCTACATTTTTCCCCTTTGTGATTCAATGCGATTCAACGCATTGTGTCAAACAATTGTCAAGAAAATCTCATTAAAAATGCCCCAGTAACAATGGGATACATGGGTTCCCCCTTGAGAAATTGACCAAAAAATACAAGTGATAGGTCAATTTGTTGACGACAAGATAGATCCCCAAAAATGAATGGATCAAAAAATGGAGATCAAATGAAAAATTTATGAGGCTCAGAGTGTAAAAATCATCACAACCAATAAAAAAGCAAAGGGTTGCAATCCATCTAGGAAGAAAAGAGGCTATAAAAAAATGCTTGGAGAGGAGTTTGGAGGTCATTTTCATATTCACTTTTGGAGGAATTGGAGCTCTAGGGTGATGCAGATTGTGTAGCAGAAAGGTGGTAAGAATATAAGTGATGGTTACAATTTGAGTGGTTTAGGCAATCCAAGCCTAGTAGCCTCCAAGACTCCCCAAATAACCAAGATGACAAAAACAACTCCAATACCATCCAAATGACCAAGGTTGTTGTAAAGGGTCTAAACAAGATGTTTCAAGAAGGATTCAACCAATTTTGGTCTTTTACACAACACCCAACACCCAATTTTCTCAAACTTCCTACTAGGCCTAGTTGCCCTTCTAGTAGGTCAACAATGACATAAATGGATTATTTCCACACAAATTTTCCAAAAAACTCAATGAACTCTACACATATTAAAATATCCTTTTCAATCAAATTCAACATACCTAATTCCATACATAGGTTGTTTTGGACCATATATGTACTTTCAGACTGTACTCTGTTCCTAGCACCAAATCTGGTCAAAATACAAAGCAAGTATAAGAAATACTGAGTCCCCAACCCTTACACTTTCAGAAGTATCATGAAATGGATTAAAAACAAGGAATGTGAAGTTAATTTTGTCCTCATACCCCTACAAATATGCAACCCCCAAATTGGTCTTCAACAAGCCCTTAAGGTTAGGGCTTCCTCAACGTACCCTCTCCAAGAACTTCTAGGCTTAACCAAAGGTTGATTCACCATGTATACTTAATTCTAAGACTATCCAAGTCATAAAATATATTCCTCCTTCAACTAGATCAATGGCTACTACTCCCAACCAAGCATTTCCCTTAGGAATTCTTCCTCAAATTCAGCGATCACCCTATCAAATCAATATGTCTGAAACATATCATGTTAGGAAATTAATATATAATTTAAATATACACCATTCCATTAGAATCATTGAATCCTCTTTTCTATTTTGATATTTTTGAACTGCATTCCTAGGCAGTTAGGGTAGCAATTCAAGGTCAAACAAGGGTCATATGCATGAGTTTCTTTGTCAAACGCCCCAACTACACACAAAATGTGACCAAGTGCGGTCATGGCCACACTTTTCATGCCAATTGTGGTCCTCACTACACTTGGTAGTCTAGTTGCGTAGTTGATTGATGTAGTTGTGTAGTTGGTTGATGTAGTTGCGTAGTTGGTCAGAGAAATTGCAATTTGGTTCAAAATAATGTCAAAGGCTCCTAAATGGTCAAAACTTTGTCAAAACCCTATGCTAGGTCAAACATGGTCAGACATGGTAAAAAATGGTCAAAAATGGTCAAATTTGGTCAAACTAGGTCAATGCTAATAGAAATTAGTGACACAAGTTGCATAGTAAATACGGGAGGAGATGCCCTTGTTGCAAACGCAGGAGAGCAAGCCAACGTGCCTAGATTTGTGACATGGATTGAGTGCTCATGAGATATAGATCATAGATGGATTAGGTCTAAATTACATCACCTATATGCCTGAGATTAGGTAAAATAAGGTTTTGATCACAACATTGGAAGAGAGATAGCATTCAAATACTAGTTCTTTCCATCTGCTGACAAGAGATGCCATGGTGACGCTGGAGGATGTCTGGTGCAATTCATGGTGAGCTTGAGGAGTATGATCCAATTATGGGTAGATTAGCACTACTTCTACTATTTTATTTTGATGATGAGGAGATATATATCATAGATTATGAGATCTAGTGGGAGACATTAGTCCTATAATATGATAGATGAGTGGCAGTGTTATGTTGTGTGATTGCGGGATCGTTGGTGCCAGATAGGTGAGGACATATGTTCCCTATTTTTTGGGGAGAGTTCTCGAGTGGATGATCATGGATAGGAAAAATATTTATTAGGTTCCATGTATATAGTAGCTATGATGTATTATCATCTGCATCAGATAGCTTACAGAGGGAAGTTATCTATTAGCATCGATATCATTTTATTATGAATTTGGGTTTATGAGAACATAGTGGTGTTTCATCCTATTACAGACTAAGTGGTGATTCCAAATATGTCATAAATTTATTTCTATGGTGGAGTGCTTGTGAAGGGTCCATTAGGATATGTACTATATTTTAGACATGCTATAGATACATTGAGAGATTTTATGTGGTGACCATATAGAGACTTCTCTAGATGGGATGACAATAGGGACCACTTTCTATACTACAGACATGAGAGGTATTTGATCAAATGTATGATTAAAGTTCATGTGTTTATTGAGTTTCAAATACTAAAGAGATTGTGCAAGCAGTTTTGAGAGACACAAGGAATGTCGATAGGCATGGCACTATTTTCACGCTTGAGGGGTAAGGTCGGGACATGGGGTGCACTTCTCATACTACAAGTAGCATATGCAGAGCTCAAGAATTTATAGCTGAGACAATGGAGAGAATGTGTTGATATCATAGACATAGGAACCATAGTAGAGTATGAAAGGTGGTTTGTGCAGCATAGGCCTATTCCTTTGGCATATTCAGATGTGTTAGTGCTGAGATTATGAGTATTGAGATTAGATGGAGAGGACAACATTGATGAGGAGGATTTTAAGGGAGAGGACATAACTATTGAGGATGAGGAGGATGAGGGGGATGAGGAGGATGATGAGGGAGATGAGGATGATGTTGATAGTGGTCTAGATGTTATACCTACGTAGGTGGAGGAGGATAGAGAGGCTCCACAAGGTAATGAGGATATACATGCTCCCAAGGACAGAAATGAGGCAAAAGGAAGAAGAGGTCCAACATATTGTAGATTTTATGTACCAGATAGACAGAGTGACTGCATAGAGAGATTCAGATTGGGTCACTTGGGCTATAGATTGGGCATCTTGGACTACATAGAGATCAGTGCTCATGGCATAGTTGTACAATTTGATAGTAGAGACAGATACAATGATCACCTCTTGAGACACAACGTTGTCCAGAGCATATAGAGAAGAGGATAGGTCACGATAGTTCATCAATATCATTTCAGATGCAGGTGTGTGTAAGGTAATAAGGATGCTAGGGGATGATCAAGAAAAGATACATTACTTGAAGGATATGTAAGGGAGAGATATACCACAAGATCAGTGAGCACCGAGCTACAAAGATTCTTCTAGTAGATCACACTCCCAGAGGACATTGAGAATTGGGGGAGTGGAAGTATCAAAGGGACCACCTAGGCCAAAGCTGATAGTTTAGCAGATAGGAGGTGCTCCATCTTCCAAGCTGAGCAGAGACTAGGAGGATAGAGAGAGAATAGGCTAAAAGGAGACTCTCTCTCTCTCTCTCTCTCTCTCTCTCTCTCTCTCTCTCTCTCTCTCTCTCTCTCTCTCTCTCTCTCTCTTATGTAGAGGGACATTTTCTATAGACATATGATAGATTATGTTGAGCCTATGAGCCTTAGTGTAGACAAACACCTTGATTTTTGTACTCTAATAATTTTCAAGATATATGTGATATACAGCTAGCTTATGATGTTTTTTCTTATATACATGATGGATTCTTATGCTTTTACTTTCTTTCCATATGATTATGATTATATATTTCAATGTATCTCCTTTATGTATTGTATACTCATGTATGGAATGTATGTAATGAATGCAGAATGCACATATTTTTGGATTTTTTTTCTTTATAAATGCATAAATGCAAGATGCACATATTTTTTGGTGTACAAGAGCACTAGACCAAGGCGACGGCGAGGACTGAATGAAGAAATGTTAGCTGAAAGCATAAATTAGATGAAGAAATGTTAATAAGAGGTGAAATTTTCTTTCATAAGTGCATTTATGTCATAAGAGATTTATTTTATATGTGGAAAAATGGATGTCATGCATCATGGCATAAAGAGCCAAAGTGATAAAGAAATCTTTTTGCATAAGCAAACACGATGCAGACAGAGAATGATCTTATCCATCCTAAAGCATATGGTGTACATGCCCTAGAATTTCATAAGAACATCTAACAAATGAAAGAAAGAAAAAATCGATCATGAACCATCTAGAACACTCTCATATTTAAATAATATCATTGAGTAGCATAGGAACATGACCAAAAACAAAATCAATAAAAGATAAAACACTCATTGAAACATGTGAGCCAACAACCATTCTGATCTTATTGTTACTTGCATTATTTTGGTCCTTTGTTTGATAGTTTGATGTTGATTCATTGGTTGAAAGGTTGCATGATTGATAGATTGATAGGTTGGATAGGTTGAGTGATTAATATTGAAGGTCAAAAAATCAAACAAGTCCAACCAAATTGAGTATTGAGCCAAATGATTTAGTTTGTTATCTGTTAAAGCGTTATTTGATTAAGCACATTGTTATGAGTCTATAATTGATATTTGCATGCATTTTGGTCGTGCCGCAAAAGAACGGTGAACATGTACAAATTTATTACAGATTTTGAAGAGATTTTTCAATTTTTAGGGTTTTTAATATTTGAATTTTTTTGTGATGAACTTTTTTCAGGACTTTTTATAATTTTTAGGATTTTTTCATGACTTTTATGCAATTTTTAGAGATTTTCTCAGCATCATATGTGATTTTTATGGTATTTTTTCAAGATCATATGCAATTTTATTATATTTTTCAAGATCATATTCAATGTTTCATTGATTTTTTTAGCTTAATATTTGGATTTTTATTTTTTAGGTCATTATGCAAATTTTTAGGATTTTTTTAGGTCATTAAGTATTTACATATTGTTATCTCTAATACCATAAAGTGAGTAAGCCCATGGATTAACCACATTTAGGGACTTGCCCCCAGTTCAAATTCAAATTCAAGTAATACACAGAATCTACCCACAAACAGGACATGGACTATATATAGAGGCCAAGGATGAGATATGTATAGACTGGGTATGCCACGGAAAGGACAAAGAATATCAACTAAATATAGGCTATCAAGGGGAAATATGGCTTATTCAAGGTGAATGATATGATAAGAAAAGGACAATTAAATGTCAGGTGGAATCATGATAGATGTTGGAGCAACAACTTACTACATGTTGCACCTTTTTGCTAGAATTTTACCATGATACTTGGCCAAAGTGCTTGTTTGCCAAGTTTTCACTTTTGGATGGAAATTTTCTCGTTATTTCTATTTTTGCATGCCAAGATGCCTATTTTCCAAGTTTTCATTAAGGCAACCATTTTTTTTTCTTTTTTCTGCTATTTTTTCAAAAAAAAATTTCTTTTTATTCTATTTTTCAAGATCATGTGTAATACTTGCGGAGATGCATTTTTTTCATTGCTTCTGACAATGGTTCTCCCTCCAGTATTACAAGATGATAGAATCTAGACTCATATGTTGAAGTGAACATATAGGGTCCTTCCCATTTTGGTTCAAATTTGTGAGACTTTTCTCATTTTTGTTGGGTCTTGTAATTTATTTTCATAACCAAATCTCCAATCTCAAAATAACGACCTCTAACTTTCTTGTTATAGATCCTTTTGAGACAGTTTTGATATGCTTTCAAATGGACTAAGGAATCTTATCTCCACTCATATAGCATTTCAAGCTCATGCAATATGGAAACTTTGTAGTATTCATTATCACCAATGTGTTGCAGTGATCCTCTCAATGATGGGACATTGACCTCAAGAGGTAGAATGGCCTCAGTGCCATAAACTAGAGAGTATGGTGTGGCACCGGTGGGGGTGTGGATGCTGGTTCTGTAGGCCCAAAAATTTGGATTCAATTATAGATGTGAGTCTCAGTCAGTATCATTGACAGTCTTTTGGAGTATCTTGACTATTGTTTTATTTGATGACTCAGCTTGGTCATTTCCTTGTGGATAGTAGATATTGGAAAATCTGGATAATTGTGAATTTCTCACAAAGACATTTACCATGTTTATTCTAGAAAGGGATACCATGATCAATGATGATAGCTAAAGGGACTTCATAGTGACATATGATTCAATTTAGAATAAATCTTCAAAAAAAATTGTCGGTAATATAAGTCATAGGGATGGCCTCAACCCATTTGGTGAAATATTCAGTAGCAGTTATAATATACTTGTGGTCATTGGAAGAAAGAGGAGTGATCTTCCCTATGAGATCAAATGCCCATTGATAAAAGGGTCATGGAGAGATAACTAGTTGAAGATCTTGTACTAACATGAATCAAATTACCATGTATCTGACATTTGTAACACCTTTTTACAAAGTTGTGTACATATTTCTCCATAGTGAGCCAATAGTATCCAGCTCTTACTATATTTTTTGCAAGACTTAAACCATTGAAATTACCTCCGCATATACTATCATGGACGTCATGTAAATTATTTTTTTCCTCTTGTGAATCAAGGCATATAAGGAGGGTTTGGTCAACGTATCTCTTGTAAAGGGTATCACCGACGATGACATATCTATCAACTTGTAAGATAAGGGCTCGATGTTTGTTCTTGGATAGGTCAGGAGGTAGTATTTGGGCATGCAAGTAATTTTAAATATCTTGGTACCAAGGGAAATTGGGACCAAAAAATTAACACACGAGCTTGCATTGTGGAATAACAAATGTAGGGATCAGTAACTGCTCTACTATAAATTCACATCGTTCTTCATTGTGTGGCATGACAATAATGGAGGTGATAGTTTCCATAGAATATGCCTGCTTTTTATATACCCTCGGAAGTTGTTGAAACTTTATTGTAACAAATTTAGAATTTAGTAAGTCTATCAGCTATTTGTAGGGTATCAATTTTTCATCTTTAGTTTCATAGTCATCATTAACTTGGTGGATGACTAGTTGGGAATCACCATACACTTTGAGATGCTGAATTTTCCATTGAATTACTAGCTT
The DNA here is from genome assembly GCA_018584345.1 of Thuja plicata. Taxonomy (NCBI): domain Eukaryota; kingdom Viridiplantae; phylum Streptophyta; class Pinopsida; order Cupressales; family Cupressaceae; genus Thuja; species Thuja plicata. Next base: position 305,255 of record MU225122.1, read on the forward strand.
GAGTCCAGTGACTAGAGCCTCATATTCAGAAATGTTTTTGGTACATTCAAATTCTATTCTATATGATTTAGGTATGATATCACCTTCTAGAGTTACAAACATGATACATGCTCCTGATCCATTTCTAGTATGTGAGCCATATAAATATAGCTAACATTCATTAAATGTTGCAAAGGTGAAGATTGACTCATCTAGAAAATGTGAGAGTAGAGAATGATCATCTAGGATTGGTGCTTCTGTGAGTTTATCATCTATTACTTAGACTTTGATTGCTTTATGGTCTACATATTCTATATAAATATCACTCGAGATCATTACCCATTTGGCTAGGCATCCTATGAGAGTTTCTTTTCTTAGAATATACTTTAGTGGGGAAATCTGTGACATGAGCATAGTTTTCTGATGAAGCATGTAATGTCTTAATTTATTTTTTGTAAAAATCACAAGGCATGCTCATTCAATGATGAATAATTTATTTCATATCCCACAATTGTTCTACTTATGTAGTAAATATCTATTTCTCTTCCTTGTTCATCATGTTGCACCAGAAGGGCTCCCAATGCAGTTTCAGTAGCAAAAATATGCAAAATAAATGGCTTTCCCAGAATAGGAGGCATCAAGATTGGTGGATTAAGAAGATAGTCCTTAGATTGAAGGAATGATTTCTCACATTTTTCATTCCATTTAAAAGTCACAACTTTATGTAGAAAATGTTGGAAAGACTGACACTTGTTGGTCAATAGTGCAATGAATCTTTGGATTGACTATAATTTTCTCTATAGACTTCTTAGTTTCTTCAGAATAGTTAGAGGAGGCATTTCCAATATTTATTTTACGTTCTTAGGGTCTACTTCAATGCCTCTAAGATAAATAATGTAACCCAATAGTTTTCCAAAAACAACTCCAAAAACAAACTTCTTTGGATTCAAACGGAGCTTGTAGCCTTTCATTCTTTCAAATATTTTACCTAAAATGCTCAAGTGGTCTTTTATTGTGATATATTTTCATAGAAAGTCATCAACATAGTCTTTCATCAATATATGCATGAAATCATGGAAAATAGTAGTCATTTCTCTCTGATAAGTTACTCTGGAATTCTTGACACCGAAGGGCATGCCATTCCAACAGTATGTTCCCCAAGTACATGTGAAAGCTATCTTGGGTTGATCTTTAGGAGAAAATATGATTTGATTATAATCAGAGAATCCATCCTTCAGTGATAGCATCTCATATCCAGTTTTCGTGTCTACTATGATATCAATATTTGGCAGTAGAAAGTCATCTTTAGGGCATGCTTTGTTTAGGTCATGAAAATATGTGCATATTCTAATGCCCCTAGTGTGTTTTCTAACAGGGAATGAATTGCTAATCCAATGTGCATACTCAATTGGTTTGATGAAACCAGCATCCAGTAAGTTTTTCAATTTTTCTTTTACTAAGAGAGCTATTTGAGGATGCATTTTTCTCAATTTCTACTTCACTTGTTTCACACCTGGTTTCAATGGAAAGTGATGAAGGACTAATTCTATATCTAAGATACGCATATCTGCATAGGAATAGACAAAGTTGATTTTTCTTTCTAGGAAGAATCTGACAAATTCATCTTTTTTTTCTTTTGATAATGAGGCTACCAAGTGTAAGATTTTAGGATTATTTGGCGTTCCCAAATTGATTTCTTCTGTCATTTCAAATAATAGTGTTGACTTTTCTTTCTGTGTGGGTGTGTCTAATCTTCAATCCTTAGGTTCCTCAAAGAGGTTTTCACCCTTGAATACATCCTTTATTTTTACTTTTTCCCCGTCCAATGGTGCCTTTCATTTTTCACCAGAAGACCTATTTTTTTACTTTTTACTTTTTTATTTTATTTTCACTTTTGCGACTAGAAGATGGAGTTGAATCCCCAAAATATGATGTGGCATCAAGATCAATGGTGAATCCCTCTTTGTGATCGCCACATGCATGCCCACTTGGAGCTCAAAAAAATCTTCTATTTTTTCATCATTTTAAAGTGATCTAAGCTTGGTGGTCATTATTGATCCCAATCTATCAGTTCAGGGTGTACTCATGGAATTTCATCATCAGTATTGCATATGTTCTGGAATCTAGGTGTAAGGGAAAATATATAAACATTGGTTCCATCAATGTTGATGCCTTCATCCTTAGAATCGTTAGGGCTAGGATCCCAAAAAATTTTGATCCATGTGTGAGGACAGGTCTTAGGGGGAGTATCATCAACATTTTTATCTTTTATGGGTAGGTCATCAAGATAAAGAAAGATATGGTCAATTTAATATGAGTTGGAGGAATAGGAAGTCCATTCCCACTAGTTGGAGTCAGTGGTTTCATGATGGGTATCCTTAGATGTCTTTTCATAATTTAAAGTGTCCACATTTTCACATAAGGTCAACTTAGTACTCGAAGATCCAATTCAGAAAGGTTTAAACCCAAGACCCAAATTAGGGGGTCTTCCTTTTACATTAATAGGCTAAACAATTCCTTATTTTTTGTGCCAAGACCACTACAACCATCGTATCCTTTTTTTTCTTGATTGTGAGCCCTCGTCCATACTTCTCAATAGGTATCTGAGTGGGTTCTTGTCCTTGTTCTTGTTTATCTTTGTAAATCCATGTAGATGTGTTATCATAAACATGTTATTCATATAACCCTCCCCAACATGTAATTATAGTAGAGGGGTTCATTTCCATAGTTGTCTTTGGTTTTTTTTTCTACAATAGTCACGACTTTCCATAGGATTTTGGAGAAAGAGGTAATTTCCCAATGTGAAAGGTTTGACCCATGGTATATTCTCCGCCACCTTTGTCTTAAATTTTCATTTTTACCTTGATTATCTTGGTGAGTGTGGATGGATCAACATATTTGGAATAATTTTGCTATGTTGCTTCACTATTTCCAAGTACCTATTGTGTACTAGTGTCTTTCAGATTGGCATAGAACTGAAAGGGATTAGGGTCTCTTGGAATAGTGATTTCCACTCCATTATGGGAAAACTTGAGGAATTGGTGATAAGTAGATGGTACTTCTTTCATAGCATGGATCCAATGGTTTCCTAAGATCATGTTGTAAGGAATATCTATGTCCAAGACTTGTAGCAATGTGTTTTCAATAATGGGACCAGTTCTGATAGGAAATACAATGACTCCTTTGGAAGGAAGTTCAACATCATCATATTCTTTGATTGTGATTTTTATTGATGGATCAATATCATCTTCAGTGTAGCCAAGACCTGTGATAAAATCTAGTGTGCAAATATTGAGTCCTACTCCACAGTCTATCATGACTCGTCTGAATTTATAATTGTGGATGAAAACTTCAAGGTGTAAGGGATCATTGTGACCAAGTCTATCTTTGACAGACATCATTTAGAGAAAAAGGTAACATATTGTAATGGTTAAAAGTTACCTATCGTGGCCTTAAGTTGGGTAACATCAATGTCATTGGGAACAGAGGATTCTTTTAAGGCTTTTTCAAGGATCTATTTATATTGAGGGGATGTACACAATAATTCAAGGATAGAAATCTATGCTGAGATTTTACCAAGTTGATCAAAAATATTATACTCAGTAGAGACTTTGGGTCTAGGATGTGCTCTAGACATAGTAATCTTGGTGCAGCAAGTAGTGACTTCACATTGAGGATTCTCACTATGATGGTAATAGTGGACACATGTGCATCTAACTCATAAAAATAGTTTATGGTATAATCATGACCAGTTTGGGTATAATTGACATTAGAGTTTGAATTATAATTTGAACTAGGTGATTTTCCTTTTCCATGATCAATCAATGGGTCCTTGAAAATAGTGTGATTAGTATTGGAGGAACCTTCAAGAGGTTATACTTCAATTAGGCCTTGATCAATGAGATATTGCACCAAATGTTTCAACTGATAACAAGAATTTGTTTTGTGACCTTTGGATCGATGGTAGTCACAATATTTATTGTCATCCCACTAAGTATGTTTTACTTCTGGTTCATTTCTTATATCTATTTATTGGATGCGATTTTTTTGAAGCAATTGTTGCAGTACAAAATCGAGTGGTTCACCCAATGGTGTGAATTTTATTGGGGGTCCATCCTTATTTATCGATGGTCGACATTGTCAAATTTTTTGCTTGTCATTTGTCATCTAAGCTTGAGGTGGTGCTTGAGTCACCGTTTGTGTGTTTGAAGCATTTGGTCCTTTAATACTAAGATTTGATTTTTTGTATTGATCAATTGTGCATCGACAAAACTATCATTTGTAACATTTTTATTCAGAGACCAAAATTTGTATTTCTCATTTGAAGTGATCGCATTGTTATTCTCTTTATTAATCTATATTCCTTTTTGAATAAGAGAATCTTCACTATCCATCCCCTTTTTCATGAGCTTTTGAATAGTTCTTGGACATATTATTTTTAGCTCATACATTATTTCTGGCACAAGATTTGTAATGAATAAATATATCCATTGTTCCTTTGGAACATCAAAGGGACATTGACTATCTAAATTTCTCCATCTCAATAGGAACTTTGTAAATGGTTCTCCAACCTTTTTTCAGTTGTGCAAAAATTTGTCAATGTAACTTTGCTTGATATATTGAAGGCAAAATGAGAGATAAATTTATCAGCCAATTATTTTCATGACTTTATATTGCCCAATAATTTAGAGTATCATTCCATTGCTTTTCCATCAAGACTTCGAGTGAAAAGTATCATGAGATATGTGTCATCATGATTAGCTTTGATACAAGTATAAAACTCCCTGATGTGATCTATCATATTACCTTTCCCTATGTATTTCTCAAATATTGGTTCTTATAAATTTATTGGGAAAGGAGGCATATAAAATCTCATCAAATGGATTAGGGAATAGATCTTATTTTGTATAAAGTGTCTATGTGCCATTTAATTGCATCTTGCTAAATTTTTTCTATTGTTATTGGATTTGTTGAGCCATTCCTTTATTATGTGAAGATTTTGTAACTTTATTATGCACATCAGGATGTTGTCTTTGTTTTTGAACTACTTCTTTTAATGGGTGTTGATTATATTGATGTGTCCATTCAAGAGTATCTGATTCTAATGACTATGAAGTGACATCTTCAAGTGGCTCCATGACATCATTTTATTATTGCAGAACTTGAGATTGTGCCATTTTTGCCTAAAATATTGTTGAGAGTCCTCCACTTGTTTTATTTTTTAATGAGTAAATGGTTGATTTGGTGGAGGTATATAATGTTGACCTTGTGGCACATACTCTTTTTGTAATACTTGGTGTTGATATCTTGGTGCACAATGTTGATGTTGTGGTGCATGCTATGGTGCATATTGTTGATGTTGCACCATATGTTGTTGTTGCAACGCATATTTTTGTTATTGATGTAGGGGAACATACTGTTGTTTTTTTGTTGTGGAATATACTATTGTTGTTTTTGTTGTTTTTGTTGTTTTTGTTGTTTTTGTTGTTGTTGTTGTTGTTGTTGTTGTTGTTGTTGTTGTGTAACATACTATTGTTGTTGTTTTTGTGGAACATATTGTTGTTTTTGTGAATATTTTTATGCACTTGTTGCATATTTTGTGGGTATTGAATATATTGCATGTTAGGAAGAGATCCTTGACCCACTTGATATTGTTTTCCTTGCAACATTTTTTTTTGTTCCTTGTGTTCTTGTTTGTATCTCAGTGGTGCAAGTATATCACCAATAATTGGAGCCTTATGCTTTGGTGGTTTTGATTTCTTCCCTTGAGACATTATGTTAATTTGTGCTTGTTGTAATACATGTGCTTGTTGTGTCACCTGAGGTGGGATTAGTGAGATATCAATAATGCTGTTCTTCTTTGGTTCAAGTGGTGCACTTGGAATAATTGTAGTGGTCACACAAGATGCATCTTTCATTTGTACCGTAGATACCCTTGTTATACTCTCAATTGGTCCTTTCGATGATGTTGTGGTCAAAGTCTTCTCTTGCATTATTGAATATGTTAACAATAAAGGACCAATTTGTTTTTTTTCTTCCAAAGAGGATATAGGTGGAATTACCAAAGAAAATGTAAATTTATTTTTTGGTACTTCATGTTGATCTGTTCGTGTGTGTTTCTTGAAATCAAATCTCCATGACCTTTGAGGTTTTTCTTTGGAAACATTATTAATATCCACTATTCCTTGAGGAAGTGGTGATGTTGTGTTAAATAACGGATTAATTAGTGGTGAAAAGGTTTCCTTTGGAGGAAATTCAATAGTTAATTCCTTTCATGGTCTCTTTTTTACTACCTTTGTAGTTGGTTCATCTGAGATTCATTCCCCTTTATCTTTGTCCAAAATAATTAAAGGTTGATTTTCTTCCAAAGTAGATTGTGTTGGATTTTGATCTTCCAATAAAAATTGAGTATTTGATGTCTTTAACACTTTGAGATATAATTTTTCATCTTGATTCATGATGTATTCCAATGTGTCTCAAATTCTCTTATCTTTAATAGTTTCGTCAATTTGTTCTTTAGGCAAATCCTTAAGTGAAATGTGGGTCACTTGTGAACCTTCAGAATCCAAAGAAGTGCTTGATGATTCATTAGGCTCTTGTTCAACTTGTGATGGTAGATTAGGTTTATCATAACCAAATCCTAGTTCCATGTTCAAGGTAGGTCCTTGTTGAAAATATGTTTGATGGGTTTGATCAAATTCAAATGTTGCTTTATGTTCCTCCGGAGGTGTTCATGGAAGACTACCATTTCCTAGGTTCATAGGTACAAAGATTGGTTCAAATTTTGGTGGAGGCCCCCAATGAATCATGCCATAACTTGGTGAATTATTTGAGGGGTATGAAATGTTACATATTTCATGGATTTGTCTCATATCAAAAGATGTGTTTTGTGGTGGTAGGAACAATGTGATATGTCTTAGTTCATGAAGAGTTTGGGTTATCTCGCTTTGATATTGCATATTGATTAGATAACTTTCTTGTGTTTGAAATGTTACACTTTTTCTTGGATCAAATGGTGTTTGTGATTATCCTTGTGATGTGAACATAGGTTTATAAGTATCTTGTTTCCTTTTAGATGCTTGGGACCTTGTAAAAACCGGCATGATGTCTATATGCAAGTGCAAGATTTTTTGGCTTTTTAAAAGACCTTGGAATAAGAATGCAACCTAAGGTATGAAAATATTTTTTTATGAAATGATGTGAAACTTATGGGATATGAAAATGCAAATGTTTTTTTGGATTTTGAATGACTATTCAAAGAAATCTAAGGCTTATGCAACTGTGTTTTTGGGATTTTTGACTTTGAAAAATCTTTGGAAAATACAAACCTAAGAGTATAACCTTAAGAAATTAAATAAGGACCTTGAATTAAAAGACATAAAAGGGGAAAAGATAATTGGATAAAAGGTATTAATTCAAATCCATCATGACAAAGAAGTAATTTTACCAAATTATAGAGGGACAATTTAGGATAAAGGGACAAAGGGACTAGGTCAATATCTTGTTTTCAATAACATAAGGAAAGACTAAGATTTAGAATTTTTGGGGATTTTGCAAAGTTTTTGAAAGAATATAAGATGATATCTTATGAAAGAGGGACTATAATGATGATGATGCCAAGGATTGAAATTAAAAATGCAAAGGGACTAATGCAATGCATGCAAAGGTTGCAAAGGGACTATGATAAAATGAGGACTACTACACATGTCACAAGCCTCCAAGGTGAATATTTTGAGATTCCATATGTTCACAAAGGTTTAAGACAAGGTTTTTGTGACAAATAGAAGTGTTTAGGAACATTATGAAAGATACTTTCAATTTTTTATTATTTTAAAAGTGTTCTTTAAAGTTGAATCGCTCACGTAAGAAACGTCAAGCAAAATGGCTATTTTGAAAAAATAAATAAACATGCACACCATAACCTACACTAGAAAGAACCATATCTACTGAATTTCCACTTGAAAAACTTTAACCATGCTTACACAGAGTGGAGAACTTAGAAGCTTGTAGGCACGAGATCCTCCTTACAGTGCACTCGCTTCTCAGGCACACCAAGCCTCTAATCCCAAGGGTCATCACTTCCCAAGGGACCGTTGTCTCTACTAAGAGTCATTAAAGTGTGGCATCTCTTCAAGATTTCCCTTATGTCAGTGAATAGAAGGGTTTATTTTGGCCACTACAACAAATGTGTTTAGTCAGGGCATCCATTCTGAAGATAACTTGTGAATCATACAAGGTAACATGGTAGCGCAAGCGCTATTTAGACCTATAGTCCCACGAATACTAGACACAAGTGATCTTAGGCCTCTAAAATTTTCATTTCAAGGGGGGATTTGATTATAGTGGGTTGGAAGAGTTTGGATTATCATTTTTCCCACTTGGGTCATTCACTCTCACCAATTATGCTAAAGCACTCCGGAAGCAGGCCCTCTAAAAGACTGAATGAATTTCTCTTCACCCAAGATCCATGGAGGTGAGGGGAGAGGATATGTTCATTCAACCTTAGGATAAAAATCTAAAAGAACTTGAAACACATGAGAAAAATTGTTATTTTTATTCACCTTATTGAATTCTTTGCTAAATACTAAAAGTTGAGATGAGAGTTTAGGAGGACACATAAGGTCTTCGTCAAGCATCCTAGATCAAACACATTACTAGTTTATCATTCATTATTCATCCCATGATTGCCAAAAATTTGTACAGATCATCAGTAACACATAAAAATCATGCATATCAAGTGCATAGGAAGAATTGAAAATGCAAAAAACTCATAACAAAGCATCAAAAGGACCAGATTTACTAACCACTCAGGAATATAAATCAACTGCACATAATAGAGGACCAAATGCATAGTACCCTGAACAAATGTGCAAAAACAATGACCAATTATATAGAAACCTTAGACAAGTACATTAAACACCTGACCAAGTGTGCCACTTATAATCAAAGACCCAAAATTGACTAAAAATTTTCAAAATTTAAGGATTTTGAAAATATTAATCATATAGTACTCAATAACTATGCAATGAAAGAGCAAAGCGGGAGGAAGAAGGTAAACAGGAAACTCAAACTTCAGGCCCGGGAACCAGGACCAGATCAAGCACCAAAAATAAATATGATGTTCAGATTAAAGACATCACAAAGCTGCGGGATTTGGTCCAGAATATGGAATCGCAGATGGAAGAAATCTAGATCATGGAAGACTAGATGGATGTTTCTGAGTAATTACTGCTGGATTATTTTGGCTGCTGGAATTTTTTCCGATGCTATTTTTCCAGAAGTAAATTGTTGTCCATTTTTTGAAACTTTATGATCTATATTGTATAATCAAGGGTTAAGCCCTTTTTTGGTCATCTGTCATCTTTGACAGATTTTTGTTGTTTTGGTCTTTGTTGCTTTTCTTTCAGTTTATTGTAAAGGGTTTCGGGGTCCCTTCAAAACCTATTGTTACCTTAATCAAAAACTATGCAATTAGGGTTCATTTTATGTAATTTTGGAATGATTTAAGTAAATTGAAACCAATTTGAAAACCTCTAATTAGGAGATGTGTGCACTTGAATTGATGAGATTAACATTGAAACCTTGAATAGGTAAGATTCATTTTAAATGCACCAAATGAAATGTAAATTTCTTTTTAGGTACCCAAATCCAAATGTGAGATTTATTTACCAAATTAGGGTTCATTTAGGCCTGTTAGGGTTCATTTTAACCTTTAAATAGAAGGAAATGAAAGCAGAAAGCACTAAAATGTAGATCTAAACCCTAAACCCTAACATAGCAACCCAAAACACCAAGTGCACAGTTATCATAACCAACTGTGAAACTCTGGACACCAAGTGCACAAAAATAGAGAGCCAAGTGCACACAAAACCCAACCAAGTATGCAGAATCCAGAACCAAGTGCGCAACTTTATTCTAGAACCTACAAGCACATAAAAAATACCCAGAATTAATTAGTTATCATGTTTCACGTTGGGTTCACCAAATGTAGGACTAGAAAATGGGTTAGAATGCATGATAGAGGCATCTAAAAAACCTCAAAACATTATGCAAATCAAATATAATATACCATTAAAACCATTTGAAATGAAGGCATAAAAACAAAGTAAATAAACTCTAAAACCCTATTCAAATGTAGCTTCAATGTATTCCTTTGTTCTCCATTAAAATGGGTTGATGTTGCTCTTGCATTGACAAAATGCACTTAAATAGAAATAAAAAATGGTTATAATGATCATGAGAATACTAGGAAAGAGTGGTTATTTTGATAGAGAAAATGGATCTCAATTTATAGAGATGAAATCCAAATTGCAGAAATTGCAATTAGGTCTACAAATGGCAAAATGTCATTATTCAGGAGTGAAATTGGAAAAATATCATATTATGAAAAATTGTAAGAGATCAAATTGGGAAAATTAGTGTGGAGAAAGGAAGAGAAATTTGTCATAAAGTATGATAAATTATGACAAAAGAAAAGAAGAAAGTGTCATGAAATATGAAAACTATCACAAATGGAGGTTAATTAGTAGGAGGGAATTTTTAATTTTAAAATTCATTTATACCCACAAAAATTGAAATTAGTAAATAGCAATTATGAAATTCCAAAATGAAAAATTAGTCAATTAATTAATTGGAATAAATTAATATGGAGACATAGGAAAGAGGGAATAAATAAAGTCAATTTATTTTTTCAATTAGGACATAGGGATAAACTATGGGTTATTTACCCCAAAAGGATAAATTAGTTGATTGTTGACCAAAATGATGATATTGATGTGAAATTGATTTGGTTTTGACAATTTTGATGAGGATTAGTAACAATTCTTATGATTTTGAAATGGTTTAGGAAATGATGAGGCATCGATGAACTTTTAGAACACACTCAATAAAAATGATTGATGATGATGATTTTAAATAGCATCGATGAACTTTGGAAATACTATTGAATTGACTTAGATCAATTTGATGATGAGGAGGAGGCATCGATGAACTTTGAAAATGAACTTGAAAATGATGAGATTAAAAACTGGTTGATAAGGTTGATTTGAAACAACATTGATGAACTTTGACAATGTCATTAAATGAACTGATGATAATGAGGTATCGATGAATTTTGACAATACGCTAAAAAATAATGAGATTGATAAGAGATCAATTGATTTGATGATGATTCATTTATGATCTTTGATAATACCAAAGGATTGATTTTGAAAGAGATTGATAAGGTTTTAAATGATTTTAAATGATTAAAATGATGAGGCATCGATGAACTTTGACAATGCCCTAGAATTATTTTGAAAGGATCGAATGAGTTTGAAAGGATATTAGAGTAATTAGGAAGGGATTAGGACTAACTCAGACTAATTTAGGATGATTTGATATGATTTAGGAATATTTAGGATTGGCTTGAATTGGTTTAGGAAGATTTAGGATTGATTAGGAAAAGAAATTTTAATAATTAATTGAACAATTTTCAATGTTCAATCAATGAGGAAAGACACAATGCTGACATATAGTGAAAACCATATGCACAACATAGAGGAATAATTAGAATATAAAATAATGTTTCAATTGTAATGCCAAAAATGTTAACACGTAGAATAGTAGGCTTGAACCATTTTTGAGTGTCTACACTTGGACTCTTATTTTTGAAAGGAGTACCATGGTCGGTGATAATGGATTCAATTAATTCATACTGAATTATGATATAGATTAGGATAAATTTAGATATTTTCTTGTTGGTTATGTATGTCATTAGAATTGTTTCAATCCACTTTGAGAAATTTTTAGTGGCGGTGAGAATATACTTATGATCATTACAGAATAGTGGGTGTATCTTTCCAATAACATCAATTCCCCCATTGTGAAAAGGGCCATGGTGATGTAAGGGGTTTCTAGTCTTGAATTGGTGCATGAATTATTTTGTAGTGTATCTGACACTTGTGACACTTCTAAACAAATTTTCAAGTGTCAATCTCCAAAGTTGGTCCAATAATACCTGATTCTGAGGGGTTTCTTAGCAAGGTTTAAACCACTAGAATGGCCTTGCAGATACCTTTATGTACCTCCTTTAATGTTGAGTGTTCTTCTTCTAAATTGAGACATCGAAGGAGCTTACCACATAGGATTCTTCTATAAAGTGTATCAGCAATGATAGTGTAATGAGAGGCTTGTCTTATGAGGGATCTCTTTTGGTTCTTATATAGGTAGGGGGATATGGCTTAGTCTTTAATGTAGGTATAAATATAGTGATACCAAGGGGAATTTGGACCAACAATCTCTGATAAAAATTCATAAATTTGGACTTCAATGGTAGGCACCATGATTTGTTCAACCAGGAATTCATAGTGTGTAACTTTAGTAGGCATGTCTAGTAGAGATCCTATTATAGCCATTACATCTATTGCTTTATTCCATTCTCAAGGGATTTTCTCAAAGGAGATATAATCAAAGTAGTGCTTGAATTCCTCTATCATGGATTTATATGGGATTAAATTATCATCCTTGGTATCATAGCTTTCATTAACCTGGTTAATGATAAGTTGGGAATCACCATACACTTGCATATGTTTTATTTTCCATTAGACTATGGTCTTTAACCTTGTTATCAATGCCTCATATTCTGTTATGTTATTTGTTTAAGAAAATTTTAATCTATGTGACTTGGGGATTGAATCTCATTTTGGTGTGATAAGTACCACTCTAGAACCTAATCCTTTTTTTTGTATGATCCATCAAAATATACCTTCCATTATTTATGATCTTCTATAGTGAAAATTTCTTCATCTAGAAATTCTATGAACATAGGATGCTCTGATAGTATTGGTACATCTACTAGCTTGTATGCAATGGCTTAGCCTTTAATAGCTTTCCTTTCCACATAGTTTATGTCAAACTCACTCAAGATCATGACCCATTTAGTTAGTCTCCATGTTAGTGTTGATTTAATCAAGAGATATTTCAATGGATCAATTTTGGTGATTAGCAGTTTCTTGTGCTTCAACATGTAATGTTTGAGTTTCTATGAAGCAAAGACCATAGAAAGGCATGCCCTCTCTATTGCAATATAGTTGAACTCATAGGACATAATTTTTTGAATGATGTAGTAGTTTTCTTTTTCTTTTCTTTCTGATGCATGTTGAGCTAATAATGCCCCTAGGGAGTGTCTTGTTGTTTATATGTATAAGAAGAGGGGTTGACCTAGAATAGGAGACATGAGTACTAATGTTTAAAGGAGATAATCCTTTAGTGTTTTGAATGTAGCTTGATAGTCTTTAGTCCATTGAAATGGTACACCCTTCTGGAGAATATATTCAAATGGGTGACATTTATTGGTGAGTTGTGAAATCAACCTTCTAATATACTATAATATTCCTTGTAGACTCCTTACTAGTGGATATTCATGGATGGTGGCATCTCAATGATCGCCTTGAATTTTTTAGGATCTATTTCAATCCCATGGTGTGACATAATGAATTCTAGTAGTTTATCTGAAGTGACACCAAAGACACACTTCTTGGGGTTGATCCACACTTTTTATTCCTCTAATATGTCAAAGACAAGTCTCAAGACAACCAAGTGTTGATTTATTTCTAGTGATTTTGCCAAAATGTCATCCATGTAGTCTTCCATAGTCATATGCCTCAAGTCATATAATATTGTGGTCATTGCACGTTGATAGGTTGCACCAACATTATTTAAACCAAAAGGCATGACATTCCAGTAGTAAAGTGCCCCATGCACATGTGAAAGTTGTCTTATGTTGATCCTCTATTTATATTTTGATCTTATTATAACCATAAAAATTTTCCATTAACAATAGCATTTGATAGCCTACTATCAATTCCACAATCATGTCTATGTTGGGAAGAGGGAAGTCGTCCTTAGGGAATGCTTTATTCAAATATCTAAAATTTGTGTAGATCATGATATCTCCATTGGGCTTTAATACTAGCACAAGGTTGAAGATCCACTCACCATAATCAGTAGGTCTTATGAATTCCACTTCTAGTAATTTCTTGACTTCAACCTTGACTAATAGCGCTATCTTGGGATGCATCTTTCAATGTTTTTTATTGAAAGGTTTGGCTCCTGGATTTAATGGTAGATGGTGTAAGACTAACTCCAGATCTATTCTAGGCATGTTTGAGTATGCCCAAGAAAAGTTGATTTGTTGATCTATAAAGAACTAAATAAAAAATTCTCTCTCCTCATCTATTAATGACTCTACTAGATGGATGAGCCTTTTGTTTCTTTAGTCCCTAGGTTGATTTTTGTGTCTTTTTCAGCTAGTAGTGATGATTGTTCTTCATTAATGAGGAGTATTTCAAGTCCTCGGTCCTTAGGTGCCTTGGGGAGGTTATCACCCTCAGATACTTCCTTTCTTTTTATTATTTTCTAGTTAAAAGGTGTCTTTCAGTTTTCACCTAGAATCCTTATATTTTATTATTTTTAAGTTTGCGACTATAGGACTAACATAACTCACCAAAATATGCTACTTTTTCTAGGTCAATGGTGAATATGGCCTTGTGATATCCTATGGTTATACCTTTCCCAAATTCCCAAGAACTCAATAATAGCTTTATCATTCTCAAAGATGTCGATATTTGATTGAACTTGTTAGTCCCGTTCAATAAGCTCAGGGTGGACTAGGGAAATGTTGTCTTTGCTTTGGAATGAGGAGATAGGGAGGGTTGATATGGTATTTATATAGGAATAAAATAGGGATTCATGGGTTTCTAAGGATGAGGAAAATGAGGGTGTAGATCAATTTCAAAAGTCCTGAATCCAGGTATGTCAATCTATTTGTCTATTATGAATGGATAATCTGGAAATGGCATTATTCAAGTGTAGGGTACTAGTAGTCTTATGAATATCCTACTCATAGTAATCTAACCATGTTTCAGATTTGTACTCCTCCAATGTCTTGAACTCATCAAAATTTGATGCGTCATCAGTATTAGGAAATAGGATATTTGAGGTACCTTCCTCCCATGGTTGGTACCCTAAGCCTTGAAACTTCGGATTTTATTTGAGTTGTCTTGCCTCCAAAATTCCTTGATTTCTTTTTTCAAGGCCAGTGCATCCATTGTATCCTTGTTCCTAAATAATAGTATACCCCTTTCTCTATTCATGGACAAGAATTATGACTTGAGGGGGTTCCTCATATTTATAGAACAAGTAGAACAAGTCCTCTTCAATAGACTCCTCATCTAGATCACCCCATCTTGTGAAGATATTAAGTGGTTCATAGATAATTGTGAATTTTTGTTTCATTTTCAATGGTTATCTTGGATTTCCATAAGTTTAAGGTGAGATGGGAAGCTTATCCATACAAAATGACTATGCCTATGTTTATTTTCCACACCCTTCATCTTGGACCTTGATTTTAATTCATATGTTAAGTAGGTTGTATTTTTGGAGAAACTGGAAGAGTCTATGTATTGAGATGAGGATAGTGTAGATGCTTCTTTTTTGGTGGGTACTTGGGTGGAGGTAGATCCTTTGAGGTTCATGAAGTATAAGAAAGGATCTTTGTCACCTGGAATGGTGATCTCTACTACATTGTAAGGAAACTTAAGGCATTCATGGTATGTTGATTGTACAATCTGCATGGTATGAATCCATGGTATCCCTAGGAGTATGTTGTATCCAAGTTCTAGATCTAATACTTGAAAATTTGTATCTTGTGTGGCTTTGTTGGAACTATGATGGATTTTGGAGGTGAAATGGTGAGTTTTAGTTTGTCATTGATGGAATCTTATTAACTCTATTAGTTTTGGTGAATAGGTTGTTGTTACCGATCGACAAGATGAATAGGTGAACCAATTTTTGCTAAGTGTCCTCAGTGGTTAATAGGAAGACAATAACAAGAGTGTTTTTTGTAGAAATAAATTTTTCTAGCATATTCGGAGGTGCAATCATCACTAGAGCCTTATTTTGGTCAAATAAGTTTGGATGTACGACTGCAACAGTTAACTCAACTTTTTGTATAAGATAATGTTTTGGTGTTGTGTTCTTTATCAACCAGTTGAGTTACCAATTGTTCTTGATGATTAGATGATCAAGGAATTTAATTTTTTGTTGATAATTTGTAATAAATGATTGTATTACATTTTGGGCCAACATATTAGGTTTTATTGGTGTGGATTTTCATGAGTTAATTCAATGTTGTAGGTCAACTTGTGGATTGTTTTTAATTTTTTAACCGACTTAAGAACAACTATTAAAGGAATGAAAAAAATTAGTGATTTAGGGTTGTGATCATGTTGTTGTTGGTTGCAATCATAGACAAAGGTAGAGTATTGCGTCAAGATTTCAAATGTTGAATTGGATCTTACAAAAAAAACTGTATCATTCCAGATCAATGATTTGAGTTCATTGCTCAAGGCTAACTCTAATAAGTTAGGAAGGTTAAATACCTTAACCGGGTGGACTTTAATAGGTCTTTTGTATAAATAATTTAACAGGGTGACTTATGAGAAGGATTTCTAAATACTCTAGAGAGGTAGATACTAATAGGTTTCATTGTACTTCTAACAAGGTACTAGTTGCTTCTAATCGGGTGAGCCCCAAACATGTTATTGTAAGCTCTTGAAAGGGAAACTCTTATACTGCAGGGAAGAGATTTTTGGATGTCATCCCCACCATATTTTTCTCCCTCTTACAAGGGTTTCCATGTTAAAAAAATTGGTGTTATGAGTTATGATTTATGGATGTTTGAATTGTTTTACTTTTACTGCATAGTTACTCTTTCATGTTTCATTAATATAGGTTGGCTAAAAGCATTATCAGATTATTGGTTGAGTTTGTACATTTCCTATTTGCACTGATTCACCCCCCCTCTTAGTGCTTCTATATACTAAAATTTTTTATAATATCCTAGTTCCTTTGAAGAAGCCTAATAGCGTGTGAGAGATCCTTAAGGGAGACATGGAGTTTTATAAAATACAACTTGTTAAGGCTGAGGATATGATTGAGAAACTTAAAGACTAGTTGAAGGGCTCTAGGGATAAGAGATAAGATTTTCTTGAATAGTTGAGTTAAATTCAAGATCTTATTGAACACCTTTCTAATAAAATTGGATCTAATGAATTTGAGGTAGAAGTTGTGACCTTGGAAAATGAAAATTTAGCTAAGAACAATAAGGACATGCATAAGGTGTTGGACAAACTGAAACAAGAAAAGAAGAACATTTAAAGGGAGTTGGAAAACTTCCCAATAAGAATGGGTTAAGATCAATAAGTAAGGAAATTTGTAGATGAAGCTAATAAATTTGTAGAGGATACCCTAAATTCCAAATATGAAACCCTAGTGGCTAAGGTGCATGAGATTTTTAGATCTGAGCAAGAATTTTTTGCATTGAGGGAGAACCTACATGATTCAAATGAAGAAAATGCTAATACCATAAGAGATAATGAAGATCTAAGAAATGAGAATGGAAATTTTAAATAAGATTTTAAGGGTGCTAATTATTTTTTGTACAAGTTCAACAAGAGTTCTTCTAAACTTGATGAACAACTCTCTAGACAAAGGAGAAATGGTGAAAGAAAAGGAATAGAGTTTTCCAAATTTGAAGTCGGTGAAAAATCCGGTACAAAGGAGACTCATATAGAAGGAAAGTATGCACCTAAGGTGAATAACAAAAAATATGGTAAGAGGAAGTATAGACCGATATGTTTCAATTTCCATAAGGAAGGACATATTGCTAATGTTTTTTGGTCTAAACCTAATCCATCTGTTCCTATATTTGCAAATTTGTTTGGTAGATATAATGGCTATTATACTAAAAATAATGTTTTTAAAGGTAACTTACCACTATAACAAGTATTGTCATAAGGCTATGAGGTCAGGACTAGAATCAATAATGAAAGGCCACCTATGAACCGGGGCAGCCCTTACCAAAGGGAGAGGTAATTCAATGTTAATTGTTTTTTTTGTCACAAATTTGGACACACAGTAGTGAATTACAAGATGATAATCGGTAGAGGCAATGCTAGACCGTGGAGACAAACTGGTATAGCATGTTTTAATTGCAATAAGATTAGACATATTGCAAGGTCTTGCAGAGAGAAGAAGAATAACACTAGAGGTCAACCAGTGAATAGGCCTGATAATGGTAAAGGCGAGAAGATTGTAGATGTTGAAGAAATCAGGAAATAAATAAAGGAAACATGGGTAAAGAAAGGTGAAACGAAGTCTTCTGAAATGACAAAGAACTCCACTACATCAGGTAGTGTGGAGACTTCATAAGCTGACTAATTCAAAGCTATTGGCTAAGGGGGAGAAAATCAAGTAAGATCTATAACCTATCCCCTAAGTTGTGTGCATAGTAAGATTTATCAGCATATTTAGATGCCTAATTATGTTATGTAAGAATCTTCTAAATTATATTGCATTACATATGACTATATGTGACTGCATAATGATTATGTTTAATGGCATGGTGACTCTTTATGTTTCTAACCATTGTGACCGGTTAAGGTTACTATTTGATAGTTTGCATTTATTGCTTGGTAATGAGATATCATAAGGGAAAAATTGAATTTCATTTGTCACTTTGCATTCTACAAGCTAAGAAGTGCATTTTTTAGCGTATCCTAAGAAATTTCAAAGTGTTTCAAAGTGGTTGTGAATTGAAGTTTGTGTTTTTATGCTTGAAGTGAAGCAGTGTTTGAAGAGCTCTAGCGACAAACTAAAGTGATATCTTTCTATGGTGTGGAGGTTCTATTCTATGTTGAAGGGTTTGTTCATTGTTGTCCATAGAGTCAAATATTATGATCATGATTCTTGAGGTGGCGTGGTTTGAGAGATCCTCTTATTTCTCTATTGGTTGTTGTTTCTCTTCATGAAACTAGTCTAGTGGAGATAACCGATTGACTGATTGAGGTTGTAGTTGTTGTTCTGATCAGTGGAGTTTATTGGCATGATTTCCTAGGTGGATATATGTGTGGTTGACTTGATTTGTTGGATAGGTCCTCAAGAAATGAAAAAATGTTGTATTTAATTAGGGTTTGGGTCGAGTGGGTCTAAAATGTTTCTTGGTATGTGTAATAGTTTGTTGAGGCTGACCTATTGGTGGTTGTGTATAAAGTTAGGGATTGCACTCATTTGGAAGGGGGAAGAAATCTGGAAAAGGGTTGGGTGGAAGAGAAGCTGCTAGAGGATAGCTCTAAGACTTAATAAGATCTAGGAATAGGTCTGGATTGGGTTTTCTTGTTAGGTTTTCTTTGTACTTGGTCTAAATTGGGAAGGCCTTACAGCTTGGCATGTGTAAAGAAATTCTGATTAACAAAACTTGTTTGTATACCAATCATGTTGTTCTTGATTGTATCTTGTTTTTTTTCTACTATGTTGACCCTCGCTACAAGGATTTGACATCTCCTTTGGGGATTCTCTATCCTTGGCTGCATAAGGTGGTATCAGATCAAAAGGTTTGGATCTTGTGGTGGATACCGATCTGAATACTAGACTTATGGCATTCTTGTAGTGTTGTTGGGAGATGGTAGAGATTAGATCTAACTCACATCAGTGAAGGTGTTACACAAGGTTATTAAAAGGATGATTTTTTGTTGTTAGTTGTGTTGTTCTTGAGAACTAGGGTTTTGCAAGGGATAAGGTATCATCTTGGTGAATCAAATCACCGATTGGAGGCAGTTAAACCTAAGATTTTGAAGGATGTCACCGAGAATGAACCCTAGGTTGATGGAGTAGATGAAGGAAGACCTCTGAGCTGAGATTAGGAATGAGATGACCGGTTTAAGGAATGATGTCATGGAAGGGATCATGACTGTTGTTGTTGGAGTGCGCAGGAATCCTTGATCTGATGATGGTTTTGAGGAAGCTACAGAGGGATTTGGATCTATAGATGTTGCTAGGTCTTTTGGGAGTGATGGATCTGACTATTTTTTGATACCTATGGATAGGATGGGTGTTGGTTATAGGTTGAAAGTATCTAATTTATCAGGTACATTGAACCCAGAGGACCTGATTAATTAGATAGGTGAGTTAGAAGATCAATTTGAGTTAAAAAATATTCAAGACCCTTGGAGAGTAAGGTTGGTGCAAACAACATTGAAAGGTCATTCATCTTTATGGTGGAAATAATTTTAGAGGGATAGGGAAGAGGAAGGTGAAATGGAGATCACTCAATGGAGGATGTTGGTTGAAAAGTTGAAGACTAAGTTCATACCCGAGGAATATGAATTTGAGTTATCTAAGAGGCTACATAACTTAAAGAAGAAGGATCTGAGTGTGAAGGATACAACTAAATAATTTTACAAGGGGACCTTAGTGTGAAGAATAACATCAAAGAATTTTACAAGGTAACTATTAGATCTAGTCACAAGGATCTTTCTAAGGAGAAGGTGGCTAGGTATGTGAATGGATTGAGGTTAAATATTCAGGATGAGATGAGTATGATGATGATTGTATCTATTGAGGAGGCTTATCAGTATGTTCTAAAGGCAGAAGATAAGTTGCATATGAAATAACAAAATAACTCTATAGGAAGAGAGAAGCAAGGTGTTGGTAGTGATAAGGGCAATCAAGTGGCCGAAGTAGAAGCTAAACCGGTTACACCTAAGGGAGGTAATGGTGATTAATATTTTAGAGGTACTTTCTTTAAGTGTGGATTGAAAGGACAAAAGACTTTTCTGTGTAAGGAAGAAAAGATATTTTCTTGTGTGAGTGAAGAAGGTGGACCATCTGTTCGTGAAGCTAATAGTTCTCCTGAAGATGGGGAAGCTCTTATGCTCTAAAGCTTGAAGGTGAATAAGGAGGTAGAAACTTATCATCAGAATAATTTATTCAAGAGAAAAGCAAGGTTGGAGGTAAGTGTTGTAAGGTGATAGTGGATAGTGGTAGCACTAAAAATTTAGTTTTTGAGGAGATGGTGTAGAAGCTTGGTTTGAAAAGACTTAGACATTCAAGACCTTGTGGGATTTGTTGGTTGCATGATGCTCATGTGGTGGAAGTAAGGCAATAGTACATGGTGAATTTTTGCATTGGTTCTTATACAGATGCAGTATTATGTGATATAGTAGTTATGAGTGCATGTCATGTTTTACTTGGTAGACCTTGGCAGTATGATAGAGAGGTTTTTCATGACTATAGAAAGAATGTAATTACCATCATCAAGGATGGTAAGAGGTGTTACTCAACTGATGGTCATTATCATGAAGACTAAGATCAGAGGTATACAATATTGTAGAAGGATTAGATCAGCTGTTATTTTTTCATTGATGTCAAGCAATTGATTCCAAACTTTATTAAGTTTTCATATCATTTAGAGTATGATATAAGTTGAGTGAGTTAAGGAAAAGAGGAAGTGCAAAGTTTTGAAGTTGAAGAAATTAATTGGGTAGATAATACAGATCATACAATGATAAGGTAATATTGGTATAGTTGTTTTCTACTTTACGTTTGATGTTATCAAGTCAGTAAAGAAGATTAGTCAAGTCGGTAAAGGAGAATGGTCAAGTTGGTAAATGAAATAGTTAAGTTACCGAACAGGACAAAGTCTATTGATAAAGGGAAGTGTTTTTTGGTAGAGACACCAAGACACTGAGAGAAAGCCAAGACACTGAGTACATGAAGTTAGCTATCGAGCATGGAAAAGGATTAGAATGACATTTAATGAAGAGCCACAGTGATCTGGAAGATTCCAAGGATAAAGAAGAGTTAGTTATAGAGATCTACGATTAGGAAAATTCAAGGTGATGATCTATGGTAAAGATTAAGCAAAAAAAGTGATGGTACTCGTTCCAAGAAAAGTTCAAGTTCTAAGGCGATGCTAACATGGTTCACCAAATATCAAATTCATTGAATCAGTTCTTAAATTTGATCTGACGACTAAGAGTAAATGAAAGAAAACCTACTCAAAGATATTAAGAGGAAAAATTGAGTCTATATAAAGGATGAATTTGAATGATAGAGAGGCTGGTAAGTTGAAGTGTGGATGTGCTACCACGTAAAGTAGTGAAGAAGAAAGAGGTGGAAATCTGAGTCTAGAGAAGAGACTGATGAAGTGTTGATGCCAGTAGTCAGAGAGTACATAAGGGATATCATCAAGCAAGAGGTAGTTGCAGTATTACAGATAAAATTCTATAATGTTTCTTATTAACATTTGTACTTAACCAAGTGGAATTAATAGTCTTATTGTAAATCCTTGTGAAAGGTGACATTCTAGAAGAATGTTCAAAGCCCTTTAACAAGGCCACTCCTAATAGGGTGAAGATCCTAATATATCTAAGGCAAACCCCCTAAGAGGGTCATATTTGGCAATGTACATTGTAATCTTTAACAGGATTGGCTCTTAACTGAGCATACTTCAAAAGAGTATTTCTACTTATGGGTGATAATTCCCACAGAGGTTTTTTCCCAAATTGGGTTTCCTCATTTAATACTAGAGTCATATGTGTTAAATGTTTATTGTGCATCACATCTGCTTATTACTTAATTTGTTTATTTATATATTGAAGTTATTGTTGATTTGGTTAATGTTGATGTTTGTCTTACCGAGTTGGTCAGAGTTTAAGTTTTTAAGGTTTATAGAATCACTATTTTCTAACTCACCCCTCTCCCCTCTTAGTAAACCAACAATCAGTATCATAGCTAAGTACTCTAAAGAAGATAAGTTTAAAAGAATTGAGTAAAAGATATGAAGATGTCTAAAGGCACAAAATTTGAATAGGGATAACTTCTCTACATGGAAAAGCAGGATGAGGATACACTTATCTAGAATTAGAGAGTATGCATTATACTATCTTGAAAATGAGTACTCACCACCGCTATTTGGGCCTATGACACTTGAGAAAATAAGAGAAAGGAAAGATCACACACAAGTTATGATTGAGATATCCTCTTCTCTCACTAACCTGGAGTTCAATGACCTTAAAGGACATGATACAGAAAAACAAATATGGGATAAGATTGCATTGGTATATGGTGGAGATCGACATGTTCAAAAGACAAAAGATGAAAGTTTGAGAGGCACATTTGATTCTATAATAATGAAAGAAGGTGAAATTGTTGCACATTACATTACAAGATTGAAGGAAATTATGAATGTCATTAGAGGTGTTGGAGGACTGTAATGTCCCCAAATAGTGTTAAGTTTAACTATTTAATTAGGATTTAATTATTTAATATTAATTATTCCATTCACTTTAATTAATATTCAATAATTATAAAGTTTTGTTTTGTTTATAAGTGTGGTTCGAATACGGTTATAAGGTTGGTAGTTCCTTTACCGAAACGTCATAACCAAATCTTGGGTTATTTATTATTGGGTTTCCAAAAGCAATAGTAGGCAAAATGTTTATGTGGAAACATTTTTGTGAGAAGAAGACAAACTACTTCTTTCATCAGTTTGCGCGCTGGCCTAGTGAAGTTGAGGGAAAAGACAAATCCAAGGAGAAGAGAGGAAGTATTGTAGACCAATCGTAGCTTGTCAGAATTGGTCCCCTGAAGTAAATTAGACACCTGGCATTCCATATATTGGATGGATGCTCTCACGTGAAGGTTAACATAAGATAATTCCACAAGATGTATATCAGGCAGGTTGTATATCTCTGGCGGGTGTTGATTCAAACTGATGACTCATCATTTGACAGAGAATGACCATCTTTCGAAGTAGATCGTGGTGTAAGCCTAAACTAGAGTGGAAGAAAAAGTAACAATGTTGGTAGGAAGTTCTTAGAACTGCACGTAGGCAGGAAGGTGTCAGAATTGTTGAAGACTAGAAACTGGCAAATGGCGTCACCCGCAACCAACAAGACACAGCAAGAAACACAAATACTATACAGTATCGTCATTTAATTCAGGTGCATAAGACAATTAACAATATTTTTTTTATTCCGCTACTGTATAATTAATACTAGAAAATGAATGGTCAGACAGTTTAACATAGTTGCTGAGATATTATTTCTAGAATATGTATGATGTTTAAAAAACAAATACATATATGTGCAACATGACAGTTTTAAACAGACTTTTGATTTTGGAATAATCTAAGTGTGGAATTTATCATCAGAATTGTTTGTTATATTTCTGGGGAATTTTATAGTGGTATCAGAGCTTCCTATCCTGCCTGTCTGTGGGGTGTTTTTGTTGTGTGGTAAATAAGGAAAACATGTTTTACTAAATATGCCATCAGGCCATTACAATTTTCGGAATACAAGAGAACGTAAAACTAGAAATTCAACTAATCCATCTAGTTCAAATCCATAATTTGAAATTGAGGAAGGTCATATTGAGATAGAAGAGGAAATAATTTTTGAACACATCAATCACATGGCAAAACTAGAAAATAATAGGGATTTGATTGTGGCATTGATTAGAAGTCAGCAAGATATGCAAAACAATATAAATACTATGACCAATCTGATGACTCAATTCATGACTCAAAATTTAAACCAAAATCAAAATGAAGGTGGTAGGGATGATCGTTCAGTTAATAATAATCAGCCTGAAAGATCAGCAACAGTTAGACCTTATATGCCAAACTTTACTCCTCAAAATGTACACCCAGAACATGAACCTACTGTTAGAGAAGTGCAGGACGAAATTTTGAATGATTGGGACTCAGCTGGGGCAGAATTTAGATCTCACATGACATTTAGGGAGTACATGGATGTCAGAATGAAACATAGGCCGCATAGGGGTAGAAATTTCAATAGTGAATTACAGAGGAAAATTGGGAAGATGTCCATCCCTTATTTTGATGACACGGGAAAAACCACTGCTAGAGCTTGGGTTCAGAAATTAGACACATATTTTCAATTAAACCCTATGAAAGAAGGATGAAGCAATCAAATATGCAACATTACATCTTGATGGAGTAGCACATGAATGGTGGCACCATGGACAGGCCACATTGGGCCATAATCTGGTAGATACATATTTGGAATTCACAGAACATCTCATTGATAGGTTTGATTCTAAAGATCCTGAATTACACTTAAAATAATTGACACAGCTAAAACAAATAGGAACAATTGAACAATATGTAGTAAAATTTGAAAAATTGGTTGTACTTGTCACTGAAATTTCTAAGTGAAACAAGGTTGTCCTTTTTATTGATGGACTCTCTGATTCCTTGAAAGGTTGGGTTAAGTCCTTGTATTCTACCACTCTACAAATGGATACTAAGAGGGCTAGAGATCTAGAACCATCCACAAAAGGGAAACCTTGGAACAAAAATCCTTTACCAAAATTGGATAAAGACAAAGAACTTCCCAACAAAGAAACATTTCCAAAACCCACATTTGATAAAGAAGAAAGGGATGAACTCAGGAGACGCAAATTGTGCTTTAGTTGTAAAGAAGCATGGTATCCATGTCATAGGTGTTTGGGTAAAGGGAAAATACATTACATTGAAGTTTTTTCAGATGATGATGAAGATGGGGAAAATACATATCCAAATATTGAAAATTCTCAAAAGGTTTCTATCTTTGAATGGGAAAATAAATAGCCAAGTGGTACGATAGCTTCCATGACGGGAATTCCTCATTACAACATTTTCAGGGTAAGAGGAGTATTACAGGGTCAACGAGTGATTGTTATGATTGATAGTGGATCTACTCATAATTTTATTGATGTTGCTCTTGTTAAAAAAAGGGGTTTACCTATAGTTAAACATGATGGTTTTGATGTGAAAGTGGCAGGTGGTACTATTTTAGTCAGTACACATAAAGTTCCAAACTTGAGTATTGATCTTGGTAATTATATGGTAACAGATAGATTTTATGTAATTGATTTAGCCGATACTAATGTTATCCTGGGAATTCAATGGATGGAAACTCTGGATAAATATTTGCAGAGTTTTAAACGTATGGAATTTTCTTTCAAGGTGGATGGACAAAAGGTGATTCTCAGGGGAATGTCGAATGGTGGACCTAGGGTAGTCTCTGCTAAAAGGATGGAAGCCATTTTTCATCATGGGGAGGTTGCTTGGTCAGCACAGTGTTTTATCACTTCAAAGGTAATAGGGTTTGAAAATAAGAACTATTCAAATGATTTGTTACAGATATTAGATTCTCACAGTTTAGTTTTCAATGATATACCTCCGGGGGTACCTCCAGACAGAGGGTTTGAGCACACAATTGAACTAGAAGAAGGGGCTAAGCCCATAATCACTACTCCATATAGGCATCCTAAGGCATTCAAGGATGAAATAGAGAAAGTGATTAAGGAGCTATTGGATATGGGACATGTTTGTCCTAGTTTGAATCTGTTTGCTTCTTCGGTAGTGATGGTCAAAAAGAAAGATGGGACTCTTTGTATGTGTATTGACTACCGGGCACTCAATAAAAAGACTATCAAAAATAGGTATCTGATTCCCCACATTGATGAATTATTAGATGAATTACATGGTGCTGTATATTTCTCTAAGATTGATTTGAGATTTGGGTATCATCAAATTAAGTTAAGGGAACAAGACATTCATAAAACTGCTTTCCGATGTCACTATGGTCATTATGAATTCTTAGTTATGCCTTTGGGACTGACGAATGCCCCAGCCACATTCTAGTCTTGTATGAACCACATTTTTAATAAACAGCTGCAAAAATTCTTGCTTGTTTTCTTTGATGATATATTGATTTACAGTAAGTCTTGGGAAGAACATCTGAATCATATTGATGAGATTTTGGGTATAATGGAGTCTCAATCTCTTTATGCCAAAGCTTCTAAATGTGAATTTGGTATGATGGAAATTTTATATTTGGGACATATGATCAGTGCTCAAGGTGTGCAGGTGCATTAAGAAAAAATCAGGGCTATTCTGGATTGGCCGCCCCCACGGACTCTTTCTAATTTATGAGGGTTCTTTAGCTTATGCAGTTATTACAGGCAATTTGTTAGAGGGTTTTCATAGCTTGGAGTGCCACTAACAGATCTTACCAGATAGGGGGCATTTAGATGGACTGTGGAGTCACAACAGGTATTTGACAAGCTCAAGGAGGTAATGATTTCTTGCCCTGTCCTTGCATTACCAGATTTTGATCAGCCCTTTGTGTTAGAATGTGATGCTTCGTGTAAAGGCATTGGAGTCGTGTTAATGAAAAATAAACATCCAATAGTGTTTGAAAGCAGGAAACTCACTAGTACTAAAAATTTGTATTCCATATATGACAAAGAAATGTTAGCTATTATGCATGCATTAGCTAAATTTAGACAATACCTAGTTGGCTCCAAATTTGTGGTAAAAACTAATCATAATAGCTTGAAGTATTTTCTTAATCAAAGAGATTTGAATGATAGGCAACAAAAGTGGATCAGTAAAATTCAAGCTTATGATTTTGAAATCAAATATGTTAAAGGTAAGAACAATGTGGTAGCTGATGCTCTGTCTAGGAAACCAGAAATCAATGCTTTAAGTGGGGTGACAGCTGATTGGAAATCTTTGTTACTGGTGGAATATGCTAAGAATTCATTTGCTTGTGATTTATTGGATGGAAATATTTAGGATGATCAATACAAAGTAGTGAATGATATTATTTACTACAAAGATAGAATCTTTCTGGTGCCTGATTCTAAATTAAAATTAAGAATTTTGCAAACACTTCATGACTTGCCCTTAGCAAGACATCTGGGTTATGTGAAAACTTACAGGCAAATTCATGAAAGATTCACATGGAAAGGGCTCAAAGATGATGTTCTACAGTACGTCAAGGAATGCATCACATGTTAGCAAAATAAAGTTGAGCACTCTTATCCAGCAGTGTTATTACAACCACTACCTATTCTGGAACAGAAATGGGAGAGCATTTCAATGGATTTCATCACGGGTTTACCTCGAGCTCAAGGTAAAGATTGTATTTTTGTTGTGGTGGATAGACTTACCAAATTTGCACATTTCTTTGCTATCACTACAGAATTCACAGCCATTCAGGTCGCTGAATTATTTTTTAAGGAAATATTCCGTTTACATGGGTTACCAAGGAATATAGTCAGTGACCGCGACAGCAGATTTTTGAGTAACTTTTTGGCTGAATTATTCAGGTTGATAGGTATAGCATTGCATCATAGTACAAGTTACCATCCATAGACAGATGGTCAAACTGAAATAGTCAACAAATGGGTTGAAGGTTATCTTCATAATTATGTTGCAGGGCACCAAAAAGCTTGGGTGCGTTGGCTACATCTGGGAGAGTATTGTTATAATACTACTTTCCATACATCTATACGTATGGCTCCATTTAAGAATTTATATGGATACGATGCTTTATCCTTTTTTTATCTTTATTTTGATAAAAGTAATGTGCCAAAGTCATGTGATTGGATTCAGGAAAGCAAGGATATCTTGAAAAGCCTTAAGGACAATTTACACCGCACCCAGAATCAGCAGAAAATGTATGCAGATAAGCAGAGAGTGAAATGGAGTTTTGAGGTTGGTGATTAAGTTTATCTCTGGTTATAGCCCTACCGCTAGTATTCTCTCAAGTGTAGTGGGGCTGAGAAATTGAAGCCTCAATTTTATGGTCCTTATCCGATTGTTCATAGAATTGGCCAGGTTGCCTATGAATTGGATTTACCAGCAGGTAGCTGGATACACAATGTGTTTCATGTTTCTTGTCTTAAGAAGGCTTTGGGTCACCAGGTTTTAGTATCTAAGGATTTACCGCCTTTGACTAATGAAGGGAAATTAGAGATGATACCAGAAGAGATTGTGGACACTCGAGACAGGTAGTTGCGTAACAGGACTATCTGGGAATATCTCATCAAATGGAAGAACTTGCCATTTGAAGACGTTACTTGGGAAAATGAGTAGGTTCTCTGCCATCCCAATTTAGCGTTGCTTATGGGCAAGCAACACGAGGTAGGGGAGACTTGTAATGTCCCCAAATAGTGTTAAGTTTAACTATTTAATTGGGAGATAATTATTTAATATTAATTATTCCAGTCACTTTAATTAATATTCAATAATTATAAAGTTTTGTTTTGTTTATAAGTGTGGTTCGAATAAGGTTATAAGGTTGGTAGTTCCTTTACCGGAACATCATAACCAAATTTTGGGTTATTTATTATTGGGTTTCCAGAAGAAATAGCAGGTGGAATGTTTATGTGGAAACATTTTTGTGAGAAGAAGACAAACTACTTCTTTCGTCAGTCTGTGCACTGGCCTAGTGAAGTTGAGGGAAAAGACAAATCCAAGGAGAAGAGAGAAAGTATTGTAGACCAATTGTAGCTTGTCAGAATTGGTCCCCTGAAGTAAATCAGACACCTGGTGTTCCATATATTGGATGGATGCTCTCACGTGAAGGTTAACATAAGAGAAGTCCATGAGATGTATATCAGGAAAGTTGTATATCTCCGGCAAGTGTTGATTCAAACCGATGACTCATCATCTGACAGAGGATGACCATCTGTCGAAGCAGATCATGGTGTAAGTCTAAACTGGAGTGGCAGCAAAAGTAACAATGTCAGCAGGAAGTTCTTAGAACTACACATAGGCAGGAAGGTGTCGGAATTGTTGAAGACTGGAAACTGGAAAATGGCATCACCCGCAACCAATAAGACACAACAAGAAACACAAATACTATACAGTATCATCATTTAATTCAGGTGCATAAGACAATTAACAATATTTTGTTTATTCCGCTACTGTATAATTAATACTAGAAAATGAATGGTCAGACAGTTTAACATAGTTGCTGAGATATTATTTCTGGAATATGTATGATGTTTAAAAAACAAATACATATATGTGCAACATGACATTTTTAAATAGACTTTTGATTTTGGAATAATCTAAGTGTGGAATTTATCATCAGAATTGTTTGTTATATTTCTAAAGAATTTTACAAGGACATATTGAAGAATAAGATGTAACAAGCAAACTATTGAGGAAATTGTTGCCTATATATGTCATATGAGCATTTGAAATACAAGAACTGGTATCCATTCCTCATATGCATGTTTCACTAGATGCTACAATTGGTAAGTTGATTTCTTTTGAGCTAAATGGTTTTGACAATAGTTTATCTGCCACTACTAGGATTGAGTCTGGATTCAAGTCATCTTTGAAAATTGGAATCTCTAGAGAATCTAGATCAGGTGATGGTTATGAAAGTAGTGTGAGTGAAAGGTTTAACAATTACAAAAGTGGGATAGAAGACCTGTATGCCGAAGATGAAAGAAACCAAGAAGAGTTTGAAGCTATAGTAGCTAGAAGACTACATAAAGGAAAAGGCAAGTACCGAGGTAAGCTACCTTTGAAATTCTTTAACTATAACAAGATTGGTCACATTGTAGCTAGATGTCCTGATAACAACAATAAGGAGTAGAAAGACAACCGAGATAATAACACAAGAGAAAATAAATTTAGCAGATACTGAGATTTCAAGAAAAAAAGGTAAGAAGTCGTGCTACATTGCTAATGAAGGACCAACTAATGATGTTATAGATGATGATGGTGGTGGTGAAGATGTTGTGTATATTTTTATCAAGGATGATTCTGATGGAGAAAGGTATGAAGAATAAAAATCCCTAATCTCACATGTAAGCAAGAATGATACCTTGATTATAGATAGTGGTTGTTCACATCATATGACTGGTGACACACATACGTTCATTACTATGGTAGAACATGATGGAGGGTATGTTAGATTTGGTAATGATGCTCCATATCTTGTGAAATGTAAAGGTTCTATAATTCTATTGGATAATATAAAATGTGATGATGTCTATTGGGTTGAAGAACTAAAGTATAATTTGTTTAGTGTAGCACAGCTGACCAATACAAGACACCGACTAGAATTTTAGAATGGAAAGGTAAAAGTATTTGATCAGAATGGACGTCTGATTGCCACTGGAGAACAATCTAAAGGTAACTTATTCTACCTTGATACTTCTTGTTTATTTTCTAAAATTGGCAATGTATGGTTAAGGCACAAGAGATTCTCTCATGTGATTTTTGACAACTTAATTAAGGTGAAGAAAAAGAACAAAGTTAGAGGTCTACTGAGATAGGACAAACCTAAAAAAATTTCATGTGCAAAGGATGTCAAGTGATGAACTATAAATGATTATATGTTTGAATTCATTTTGTTGATAATCAACCTAATTACAGATGTGATGATAGACATTAATCATTTAATGTATTGTCATTGATATCAACTTATTTGCTTATCATTATGGTAACAAACATCTATTACGAGTTAAAGATCTGGAACAAACAAATTTTATGTGGTCATTAATTTAAGAGTTGTGTATACACTGAGTAACAGAGAACACCAAGTAAATATAGTGTATATCAATCACAGTGATAACCGAGCTAGGGATCACCGACACATCATGGTATTGACCGAGCAATTTAATCAAACCGAGGCAGACTAAAATATTGAGATGGAAAATTGATGATTCCGAGGTAATTGATAAGATATGTTATGAAGATCAAACAGCTATGAAAATTCAAAGATGGTCAGACAAAGAAGATTGAAACGTGTTTATAACACAACTGCCGAGGAAGGTTTAAGTGGAAAAATCAAAGATGGAGATTAAGCGGAAAAATCTAAAGGATGGAAATTAAATGAGCTAAGATGTCTATATAAGAGACAAGAGATTCATTATGAATCACATGATGTTATGATGCGCACACATGCAAAATTCATGCATGACTGATCAAACTGGTTAAAGACAGAATCGAACATTTGTGCAGACAACATCGAACAACAGAGGAAAAAACATTAATCAAGCAGAACGGAGTGAAGAATCAGAGGAACTAAAGTAAGAAAATTGATAAGAGGTATTACGTACTTAGCATAGATCTGAAAAATCTACAAAAAGTGTTGTATTTGAATCAGATCAATACTGTATCAGTTTAACCATTATTATAGATAAATATCTTAACTGAGTAGGACATTAAAGTCTTTATTATGATATTCTAATGAATTTTGAGTGTTTTCTTGTTGACCCCATAGTGAATGATTGGTCAAGAGAGAATTGTTAGTGATAAATCCTCTAACTCAATTACATTTAATAGTGTGCATTGTAACCTTTAACAGGGTTGGATCTTAACCGAGCTCACTTCATAAGAGTGAAATATTTTGGGTTATCGGTCCCAGGTGGTTTTTCCCTTAGCAGGGTTTCCATGTTAAAAACATATGTGTTAATGTGTATTATTGTTGTGGATTGTTATGTTTCTTTACACATTACTTAATCTGCATTGATCAATAATCACAGTATTTATTTATTGCTACTCGGTAGATGACTAGACAACTTAGGACTAAAATTTGAAATTACAGTTTACATTTCACCGAGTTGATTTAAATGTTTGAAATTGTTCTTATATACATCTAGGAGAATTTGGGATTATAGGATAACTAGAGCTAACTGATTCACCCCCCCCCCCCCCCCCCCCCCCTCTTATTTATCTAACAATTGGTATCAAAGCATACAATACTTAGAAGGAAATTTTTCAAGGACTTAAGCTAAAGATCACAAGGTTTATAAGAGAGACGCACCTAAGCTGAAAAAGGAGAAATTTTCAACATGGAAGAGAAGAATGAGACTATACCTATCAGGGATTAGAGATGACATAACGTTATACCTGGATATTGAATTTATCCTACCTACTAGACCTTTGACTATTAATCAAATGAGAGAGAAACATGAACACAATACTATGATGGTAGAACTTTTTTCTTCACTAACTGATGTTGAGTTTGAAGATATTAAGACATGTACATCAGCCAAGAAGATGTGGGACAAGATTACACAATTTTATGGAGGAGATGCAAATGTGCAAAGAGCTAAAGCTTAAAGTCTCTGAGGAAAATTTGATCACATGAGAATGAAAGAAGGAGAAAACATAACACAGTACAGTAACTAAATCAAGGAGGTTCTAAATTCTATTCATGGAGAAGGTGGAACTATTGATGAAGACACTATTGTGATTAAGATTCTTAGAAATTTGTTGCCTATTTATTTTATTAGAGTCTGTGCAATACATAAAATGAGAGTAGCACATGGAAATAATATTACTATTGATAGCCTTGTCGGTGGACTAATTTCATTTGAGCTAAACAATTTTGACAACAGCGTTGTTCCTACTGTTAAGTCTGCATTTTTTTCCTCTCTAAAAATTAGTAAATCTGGTAATAAACAAATGATAAGAAATGACAGTGATAGCAAAAAATGATGATAAAGAACTTGATGAACTTGAAGCATTAATGGCTAGAACATTGCACAAAGGTAAAGGAAGGTATAAAGGTAAAATACCTTTGATATGCTTTAATTGTAAAGAAATTGGACACTTTGCTGCCAGATGCTCAAATAGAAAAAGTGATGAAAGAAATGAAAGATCTAATGACAGAAAAGATGATCAAGAATATAGAAGCAACTGATAGTATGACAGAAGGAGTAACAGATATTACAAAGACAAAGGAAAAAAGGCTTGTTACATTGCTGAAGATAAAGATAAAGACACTGACACTGATGAAGAAATTGAGAGAGTATTTGTAGCTTTGAAAGAAGATTCAGAAGAAGATGAAAGGTATGTTGAAAAAACACTTATTTATAAAGTTAGAAAGCATGAAATTTAGGTTATTGATAGTGGTTGCACACATCACATGACTAGAGATAAAGAAATTTTTGAATTTATTGAGCATTATAATGGTGGATCTATTAGAATGGGAAATGATACACTCTGTCAAGTGAAATGAAAAGGTACTATATTTTGAACAACAAGATTAAATGTGAGAATACATATTGGGTGAAAGGACTTAATTATAATATGTTGAGTGTTTCACAGTTGAATAAAATAGGTCACCGAGTTGTATTTGAAAATAAAAAAGCTAGAATTTATGATGAAACAGAAAAGTTGATTGGCACTGGAGAACAATCAAAAGGTAATATGTTTTATCTTGACATTGTTGAAACTACTTGTTTGATAGATAAGAATGAAGACATATGGTTGTGGCATAAGAGGCTATGTCATGTAAATTTTGACAACATGGTTAAGATTAGTAAGAAAAGAAAAGTAAGAGGCTTACCGAGCTTATCTAAACCTGACCATGTTATGTGCAAGAATTGTCAAATGGGAAAAATGTCGAAATCTAGTTTTAAGAGCAAGAATTTCTCTTCTAATGATATTTTGGAGTTAGTTCATACAGACCTATGTGGACCAATGAGAACATCAAGTTATTATTGTGACAGATACTTTATTTTATTTGTTGATGACTACTCTAGAATGATGACTGTTATGTTCTTAAAAGAAAAATCTGAAGCATTTAAGATGTTCAAATGGTACAAATCTAAAGTGGAAAAATGAAGTGGTAAAGAACTGAAATGTTTAAGATCTAAAAGAGGAGGTGAATTTATTTTTGATGAGTTCTCTAACTTTTGTAATGAGTATGGAATTAAGAGACGGGTCTCTGCACCGAGAACACCACAGTAGAATGGGATTGTTGAAAGAATAAATAGATCAATTTTGCATTGTGCTAGAACACTGATGATTGAAAAGAATGTTGCACAAACATACTGGAGAGAATTTGTTAGTATTATTGTATACATACTGAACCGAGTACAACTGAAGAAAGATACAAACAAGATACCTTATGAATTATGGTATGGTTATACACCTAATGTGAGTTATTTTAAAATATTTGGAAGTTAATGCTATATTCTAAAAGATGATAGAAATGGAAAATTTGACTCAAAAGGTGATGAAGGAATATTTCTAGAATATTATACTAAGAGCAAAGCTTATAAATGTTTGAACAAATCTTCTAACAATATTATTGAAAGTTCAAATGTAAAATTTGATGAATATGCTAAGAAAAATGAAGAGGAAAGTGAAAGAGAACCTGAAGACTACAGTAGATTTGTTTACATTGAAGAAACTAACACTTTGCCTGAGAAAATACCTAATGTTACTGAGTAATAGGGTAATGTTACCGAGCATCAAGATGCACCAACTGAGAATCGAGAAGATGTTGCAATTGAAGATCACAATGAAATACCAACTAGAGAACACAATGAAAAACAAAGAACTGAACCTGTACTTGCAAAATATGTAAGAAGACATCATCCATAGAATCAGATTATTGGAGATAAAAGAGATGGAATAATGACCCAAAGTAAGTTGAATAAAAATGCATGTTTGATTTGTGAATTTGAACCTAAAACTGTTAGAGATGCACTTGGAAATGAAGAATGGATTAATGCAATGACTGAAGAAATTGAGCAGATACAGAAAAAAAAAAAAAACATGGACATTAGTACCGAGACTGAGTGATAAGAATGTAATTGGAACCAAATGGATATTCAGAAACAAATTGAATGAGAATGGAGATGTAACCATAAATAAAGAAAGACTAGTATGCAAAGGGTATGCACAAGAAGAAGGTATTGATTATGGAGAAACTTTTGCACCCGTTGCTAGACTTGAAGGAGTTAGAATACTACTTAATTATGTTGCATGCAAAGGATTGAAAGTATATTAGATGGATGTTAAATCTACATTTCTAAATGGAATACTAGAAGAAGAGGTATATATTGAACAACCTAAAGGTTTTGTTGATCCTACTCAGGAAAGCATGGTATGTAAGTTACACAAAGAATTATATGGACTAAAATAAGCACCAAGAGCATGGTATGAAAGAATACATTCCTATCTTATCAGTATTGGATTCATTAGAACAAGTGATAGTAATAATTTGTATTTAAAAGGAGGAAATGATAATAAGACTCTTATTGGTGAAATTTTTGTTGATGATATTATATTTGGAGGTAATGATAACTTATGCAAATCATTCGCTAATGAAATGAAGAAATAATTTGAAATGTTAATGTTTGGAGAGATCAAATTTTTTCTTTGATTGCAAGTCTTACAATAGACTGAAGGAATCTACATTACTCAATCCAAATACATAAAGGAAGTACTGAAGACATTCAAAATGGAAGAATCAAAATAGTCATAACACCTATGGTTACAAAATGCAAATTGAAAAAGGAAGATAAGACACCTGAGGTAAATCAGACATTATATAGATCTATGATTGGAAATTTGATGTATATTGTACACACAAGACTAGATATTGCACACACAGTTGGAATTGTAGCATGATTTTTTGCTAATCCTAAGTAATCAAATTTGACTGTTGTAAAGAGAATTTTTAGATACTTGAAGAACACAGAAGATTATGGATTGTGGTACAAAAGAAAAGGAAAATTCAAACTGAAATTTTACACAGATGTTGATTGGGCTGGGAATGTTGATGATAGAAAGAGCACTACTAGTGGAGCATTCTTTGTGGGAGATGGATTAGTTACTTGGATAAGTAAAAGGTAAGGATGTATATCTGTCAACTGCAAAAGTAGAATATGTTGTTGCTACTGCAAACTGTTAAAATATTGCATGGATAAAACAACTTTTGAAAGGTATAAATGAAGAGATCACTGACCCTGTGATAACACTAGTGCAATAAATATTTCAAAGAATTTGGTGATGCATGCAAAAACCAAGCACATATATATCAAATATCACTACTTGAGGGAACAAGTACAAGAAAAACAAGTTACACTCAAACATGTACAATCAAAAGAGCAACTAGCTTACATATTCACTAAACCCTTACCAAAGGATACATTTGAGTAATTGAGGGGTGGACTAGGGGTTCATCCCTTGTCTCTCGGTCACTAAGCTGACTAGAAGGTTGCATCAACCTGCATGTAATCAGAATATCAATCATGTTGATGCAAAGCTGAACTGGACTGAAAATGTCATATCAGTACACTGCAAGGTACTTACACTACTGCACTGAAAACCAGAGATATTTTTTTGGGTAATGAAGAGTTGTATATTTCTTTTTGGCATTGTTGTCAAAGGGAGAGAATGATCAATGATATATCTATCCACTGCAAGGGAGAAAAGGAGAAAAGGAGAAAAGGAGAAAATAGAAAGGGTGATAAAAAATAAATATATATCTATAGACAGAGATAAGATTCCAAAATAGAAAATTCAAATCTACAAAAAGAGTCTGCATGGTAAGTTTTTAATGTTGAAACATATTTTATATACAAGCTAGGGAGAGCTACAACATTTTCCATATAGTTGTAGAACAAAAGTTTAGTATTCTATGGCATTTTCATATTGCATATTTTCTATTGTGTTTCCATCAATGCCAAAGGGAGAGATTAACGAACTACAACTGATTGTATGTTTGAATTCATTTTGTTGATAATCAACCGAGTTACAGATGTGATGATAGACATTAATCAATTAATGTATTGTCATTGATGTCAACTTATTTGTTTATCATTATGGTAACAAACAACAATTATGAGTTAAAGATATGGAACAAACAAAGTTTATGTGGTTGGTAATTGAAGAGTTCGATATACACCGAGTAATAGTGAACACCAAGTAAATATAGTGTATACCAAGCATAGTGATAAGTGAGCTAGGGATTGTCGACACATCATGGTATTGATCGAGCAATTTAATCAAACTGAGGTCGACTAAAATGATGAGCTGGAAAATTGATGATTCTAAGGTAATTGATAAGATCTATTATTAAGATCAAATGGCTATGAAAATTCAAAGATGATCGAACGAAGAAGATTGAAACGTGTTTTAACACAACTGTCGAAGAAGGTTTAAGCAACAAAATCAACGACGGAGATTAAGCAGAAAAGTTGAAAGGATGGAAATTAAATGAGATATGATGTATATATAAGAGACAAGAGATTCATTATGAATCACATGATGCTATGATGAGCACACATGCAAAATTCATGCATGACTGATCAAACTAGTTAAAGATAGAATTGAGCATTTGTGCAAACAACACTGAGCGACAGAGGAAAGAGCATTAACCGAGCAAAACAGAGTATGAAGAATCAGAGGAATTGAAGTAAAAAATTTATCAAGGGTATTATGTACTTAGCATACTCTAAAAATCTGCAAACAGAGTTGTATTTGAATTAGATCATTATTGTATCAGTTTAATGATTGTTACAGATAAATCTCTTAACCGAGTAGGACGTGAAAGTCTTTATTATGACATTCTAATGAATGTTGAGTGTTTTCTTGTTGACCCCATAGTTAATGATTGGTCAAGAGAGAACTGTTAGTGATAAATCCTCTAACCATGTCACATTTAAGAGTTTTCATTGTAACCTTTAACATGCTTGGCTCTTAACTGAGCTCACTTCAAAAGAGTGAAATATTTTGGGTTACCGGTCCCAGGTGGTTTTTCCCTTAGCAAGTTTTCCACATTAAAAATCTATGTGTTAATGTGTATGATTGTTGTGGATTGTTATTTTTATTTACACATTACTTAATTTGCATTGATCAGTAATTACAGTATTGATTTACTGCTACTCGGTAGATGACTAGAAAATAAAGGACTAAAATTTGAGATTACAGTTTACATTTCACCGAGTTGTTTTAAATGTTTGAAATTGTTGTTATATACATCTGGGAGAATTTGGGACTATAGGATAACTAGAGCTAACTTATTCACCCCTCCCCCCCCCCCCTCTCAGTTATCTAACAGTCAAGTTTTACANCTATAGGATAACTAGAGCTAACTTATTCCCCCCCCCCCCCCCCCCCTCTCAGTTATCTAACAGTCAAGTTTTACAAGCAAGTCTTACACTACTCAAGGAATTTTGGAATTAGTGCACACTGATCTATGTGGACCTATGAAAACACAAAGTTATTATGGTGATAGATATTTCATTTTATTTGTTGATGGTTATTCAAGAATGATGTCATTCATGTTTTGAAATAAAAATCTAATGCTTTTCAAATGTTGAAGTGGTATAAGGCTAGAGTTGAAAAAGAGAATAGAAGATAATTGAAGTGTCTGAGATCTGATAGAAGAGGTGAATTTACATCTGATGAGTTTACACTTTTATGAAATGAACATGGAATAAAGAGACAAATGTCTACACCGAGGACACCACAGAAAAATGGTATAGAAAAAAGAAGAAACAAATCCATTGTTGATTGTGAAAGAACATTGATGATTGATAAGGGTATTTCTCAAACATTTTGGAGAGAGGCGGTCAACATTGCAGCTTTTACACTAAACCAAGTACAACTAAACAAAGGTACCAAAAATACTTCATATGAGATCAAGTGATCATAAACTAAATGTAATTTATTTCAAAGAATTTGGAAGTAGGTGTTACATTCTAAAAGATGCTAGAGATGGAAATTTTGACTATACAGGAAATGAAGGAATATTCTTAGGGTATTCTACAAAGATCAAATCATACAAGTGTTTGAAAAAGTGGTGCAGAGAACCTCCCTTTTTTATGTTATTTGTGTGTTTATGGTTGTGTTAGGAGTCTTAGTTTGGCTTTGAATAAGATCTATTAGTTTTGGATCTCAACTTGTTCTTTCATGTTTGTAAAGAGCAAAAGTGCTCCTAGGTGACAATATGGTCATTTTGGCTTAAAATGGTAAAGGTTAATATTTTTTAGTAACTTGTGGTTTTAGTGTCTTCTAGGACCTGAATTATCCTAACTAGGGTCATAGGAGTGGAAACTATGCATCGAGTTGACTAAAATAGTCAAAGAGCAAAAAATGCTAAAAAGTTGCTCGAGCAACTTTTGCAAAAAGTTGCAAATGGAAGTTTGAGTGGTTTTAACCACCCATGCTCATTTATTTGAGCATGGTTTGATAATTTTGGGAATTTTAATGGAGTTTTGGATTGCATAGAATATTTTGTAATCATTCTGTATGGATGGCTTATTGTGTTTCCTTGTAAATTATAGTGTTTTCTGCATTCTGTACTGCTGTGTACATATTAGATTAGCTGATATGACCCCATGGGGGTGTATTTATTTGAATTAGATTTCTTTTTCATATATTATTTTTCTTTCAAGTTAAATTAGTGTGGATTTACATTAGGATTTAGGCCATTGTATCTGCAAGTTCAATTTGCAGAGTTGCAGGAGCAAAAATGGCTCTAACCTAAGCATCCACAGTTGAAAATGTCTGAAACCATGTGGGATGATGGGTTAGGGTCTGTAAATATTGTTTTTGTTTCCATTTTTTTCTTTCAATTGAATTCATAGGCTTGGAGTGAAGCCCTATGGCTGACTGCTAGGAGTAGGTGAGCCTAGAAAAGGTAAAGTTTGGATTGTAATCGAGCACCCGTGATCTTGGATGGATGACTTAGTGGAATTTTTGGAAGCCCTAATGTGTCACCTTGAAGGATAAAATGGTTTTATGTGGTGAAAGGAATATTGAAGACAATTTGAAGACAATTTGTACTGACAGGTC
Source organism: Thuja plicata (assembly GCA_018584345.1). Lineage (NCBI taxonomy): Eukaryota > Viridiplantae > Streptophyta > Pinopsida > Cupressales > Cupressaceae > Thuja > Thuja plicata. Next base: position 345,480 of record MU225122.1, read on the forward strand.
CAGAGGCCTCAAAGAAAGGATAAAAACTAAGGCCTGGTAGTAAATAGGGTTGTGGGTGCATTGAGAAACTATGGTTTTGGATTATTTAAGGGATAGTGGATAGATTTAATTTTTCAAGGTCTTCTGTGAGTTTTTTTGGAGGAATTTGGAGCATTTGGCTCAAAACAGTAAAAATAGACCTACTAGGAATAGGCCTAATTAGGCCTACTAGTGCATTATGACAACAATTGGATTGTTGGAGTGTCCAGAAGTATTGGAAATGTTTCCAATGGAATTTAATGGTCCAAGAACATAGGAAATATTCTATGAGGTGTATGGGGAATATTCTAAGCAAGGGTTTGGGGTTCTAGGGGAAGGTCTAGTGAAGAATCAAGAAGAATAGTAAACTAGTTGGACTAGTTGTAATTGAATGAACATTGTGTCTTTATCAAGTCAAATATACCTCGGAGGCAAGTTGGTAAGGAGGATCTAGGAGATCCATATTGGTGAGGAACACATATGAGGAGTAACCATTGGATGGTTAGAAGAATTCATAAGAATTTTGAGAGAAGGAATCAGTAGAACTTTAGACCCTCTGCATCAACAAGTCTACTAACAAAATTGTAGAAAGTGAAAATGTAAGGGTTGATGAATTTATAGAGAAGAATGATGAAGAAAAAAAGAAGGAACCCGAGGAATACCAAATATTTTTATATGTTCAACTTGAGATTCCTGATACCTTACCTAAAGCACAAACCAAGGAGGAAGATGGACAAAGAGAACCACCACCGAATGATGAAAATGAAGAACTTCCACCACCTACCAAGATTTTTCTAGCCAAGTATGTGATAAGATACCACTCACCAAGAAATATTATTGGAGACAAGAATGGTGGAGTGATGAAAATAATTAAGGTAAGAGATAATAAATGTTTAATTTCTGAATTTGAGCCAAGAAGAGTAAAAGATGCATTGGAAAATAAATATTGGATTAAAGTTATGAAAGAAGAGATAGATCAGATTGGAAAGAACAACACATGAACTTTGGTACCGAGACCTAAGGATAAAAATGTTATTGGTACAAAAAGGATTTTTAGAAACAAATTGAATGAACATGGAGATGTAATCAGAAGAAAAAAAAAAGCATGACTGGTTTGCAAAGGGTATGCACAAGAATAAGTTATTGAGTATGGTGAGACTTTTGCACCTATTGCTAGATTGGAAGGAGTTAGAGTTCTACTAGCATATGAAACTTAGAAAGGATTTAAATTTTATCAAATAGATGTCAAGTCTGCATTTCTTAATGGTATTCTTTAAGACAAATTCTATATTGGACAACCTGAAGGATTTTTTGAGAATACTAACAAAGACATTGTATGTAGACCGCACAAGGCATTGTATGGTTTGAAACAAGCACCCCGAGCATGGTATGAAAGGTTACATTAAATTTTTAAACAAGATTAGATTTCAAAGAACAAGTGACAATAATAATGTGTATCTGAAATGCGACATTAATAACAAGATTTTGATTTCTGAAATATTTGATGATGATATTATTTTTAGAGGAAATAACACATTATGTAGATATTTTGCTGGGGAGATGAGAAAGGAGTTTGATATGTCCATGATAGGGGAGATAAAATTATTTCTTGGACTACAGATTCAACAAGTCAAGGATGGGATCTACATCACACAATCAAAGTACATCAAGGGGATCCTCAAGACATTTGGTATGGAAGATTCAAGACTGGTTGGAACACCAATTGTTACTAGTTGCAAATTATCAAAATAAGATGAGTCAAAGGAAGTGAATGAGACACTCTATCGATCAATCATCGATAAGTTATAGTATGTTGTACATAGAAGACCTGGTATTGCTCATGTAGAAGGTATTGTTGCAAGATTTTCTACCAATCCAAAGGAATCACACATGTCTACAGTTGAAAGAATATTTAGATATCTGAAAGGTACTGAAGACTTCGGTCTACTATACAAGAAAGGTGGAGATTTTGAATTGAAGGTCTAAACTAATGTTGATTAGGATGGAAACATTAATAATAGGAAAAGTACAAGTGGTGGAGCTTTCTTTTTAGGAGATAGATTAATGACATGGTTGAGTGAGAAAGAGAGTTGTATATCACAATCTACTATCAAGGAAGAATATGTTGTTGCAGATATGAATTATGAAAACATTGTATGGATCAAAAAGCTACTTGAAGGTATGCAAGATGAGATTACTAATCCAATTACTATTTTCTATGATAATACTTGTGTTATCAACAAATCAAATAATATGGTGATGAATTATAAGACCAACCACATTTCTATCAAGTATCATTACTTGAGAGAACAAGTTACAGACAAGCATTTGATATTGGAGTATCTTAATTCAAAGGAGTAGTTAGCAGATATATTCACCAAGCCACTACTAAAGGATTCTTTTGAGTATCTCAGAGGTAAATTAGGGGTCCTACCCCTCTCCAATATTCACTAGAGAAAGATGCATGTTGCATCAATTCTATAATACATTAGAATATCTATTTTGTGAGTTGATGCTAGTTTTCACACTTTTAGTGATGCCTTAAGCTGTAAAAAATAATTATGTATGAAATTAGATATCAGTACATGCTAGAAATGATCCACTGTCTGAACAATTTTTTAGGAGTATGTATCTTTGGAATTTTTTTTAAAGAGGGAGACTGAGTGATTGATGATTAAAGGGAGAATAAGTGATTGATGAGAGAGAATGAGAAATGGAGAATGTTGATGGACATAAAGAAGGAGAGAAAGAATAAGTATCTAAGAGGGAGAAAAGACAGAATAGAGATATCAGAGTATGCCATCATCAATTGATAGTGTTTCCATTAATTCCAAAGAGGGATATTTTTACTAAACTAATGGTGATGATGATGAAGACCGAGATCAGAGGTATACAACATTGTAGAAGGATTAGATCAGTTATTATATTTTCATTGATGTCAATAAATTGATTTCTAATTTTTATTAAGTTGCCATATCATTCAGAGTATGATATAAGTTGAGTGAGTTAAGGAAAAGAGGAAGTGCAAAGTTGTGAAGCTAACGAACTTAATTGGGTAGATAGTACAGATCAAAAAATGATAAGGTAATATTGGTATAGTTGTTTTCTACTTTACATTTGATATTATCAAGTCTGTAAAGAAGATTGGTCAAGTTGGTAAAGGAGAATAGTCAAGTTGGTAAAGGAAACATTTAAGTTACCGAGTAGGATGAAGTCTATCGATAATGGGAAGTGTTTGATGGTAGAGACACCAAGACACCGAGAGAAAGCCAAGACACTGAGTACATGAAGTTAGTTACTGAGAATGGAACAAGGATCATAACAACTTTTAATGAAGAGCCACAACCCACTAGAAGATTCAAAGGATAAAGAAGAGTTAGTTACATAGATCTATGATCAAGAAAATTCAAGGTGATGATCTATAGTAAAGATTAAATGGAAAAAGTTATTGTACTCGTTCCAAGAAAATTTCAAGTTCTAAGGTGATGCTAACGCAGTTCACCGAATAGCAAACTCTTTGAATCACTTCATAAAGTTGATCTGACGGTTGAGAGTAAACAAAGGAAAACCTAATTAAGGAGATTAAGAGGCAAAACTTAGTCTATATAAAGGATGAATTTTAATGATAGAGAAGCTGGAAAGTTGAAGTGTGGATGTGCTACCGAGTAAAGAAGTGAAGAAGAAAGAGGTGAAAATCCTATTCTAGAGTAGAGAATGATGAAGTTTTGATGTTAGTAGTCAGAAAGTGCATAAGGGATCTGATTAAGCAAGAGGTAGTTACAGTATTATAGATCAAATTATATATTGTTTCTTATTAACATTTTTAGCAAAAAAATCTCTTAACCGAGTGGAAATAATAGTCTTATTGTAGATCCTTGTGAAATGTGACATTCTAGAAGAATGTTCAAAGCCCTTTAACCAAGCTAGTCCTAATAGGGTGAAGATCCTAACAGATCAGAGGCAAATCCCCTAACAGGGTCAAATTTGACAATGTACATTGTAATCTTTAACAGGATTGCCTCTTAACTGAGTGTACTTCAAAAGAGTATTTTAACTTGTGGGTGACAATTATCGTAGAGTTTTTTTCCCAAATTGGGTTTCATCGTTAAATAATGGTGTCATATGTGTTGAATTTTTATTGTACATGACATCTGCTGATTACTTAAGTTGTTGATTGATATATTGAAGTCATTATTGATTCAGTTAATGTTGAAATTTTTCTTACCGAGATTAATCAGATTTTAAGTTTTAAGGTTTATAGAATCATTGTTTTCTGATTCATCCTCCCCCCTCCCCTCTTAGTAAACCAACAAGAGGTGTATATTGATTCCTTTGATGGAGAAGGAGAAGGAGGTGAAGAATCTGAGCCTTTATAGAATGTATGAGTTGAGAGAAAACCTAAGGAGTGAGCCTAAGGTTGGATCTTATGGTGATTTGGCTCTAATTCATTTTCTAGACCTAGCTGATGATAGGAGGAAGGCAGTGTAGGTTGCAGATGAGGAGGATTTGTGGAGGAAGAAAAAGTATGGGATTATTGTCACTTGTTCTTTTAGATTTCATGAGCTATTCTTATGGAAAATATTTTCATACCCTAGGTGTCTGATATAGGATCATCCTGGGTCCTTGGTAATCTTGCATCATCCAAAAACTTATGTTTAACCGGTGGATCTTTGTTACCAGTTTTTGTGTTTGTGTTCTTTTCTTGGTCAATGGTTGGGTGATTTATAGCTCGGTGGAGTTATGTGGATCTTCATAAGGCATGGTCATGATATGGTGTTCATGGGGTCATTAGGAAGCTTTTCCTATGATTGAAACTTGTTTGGAGTTACCTTTCTTGAGTTATGTTGGATTATGTGACTAGATGTAAGAAGGAGTTTCCGGTTCCAAGTAGTTTGTTGAGATTCTGTGAGCGGTCGATCTGTAGAGATGTTTGATAGGAGTGGTGAAAAGGGTTTGTTCATTGTTGTTCTTAGAGTCAAATTTTATGATCGGGCTTCTCAAGGTGGTGTGGTTTGAGAGATCATGTTATTTCTCTATCAATTTTTGTTTCTCTTCATAACACTAGTTCAATGGAATTAACTAATCAATTTAATGAGTTTGTGATCATTGTTCTAATCAACAGAGATGATTGGCATGATTTCCTAGGTGGATCTATGTGTGGCTGACTTGGTTTTTTAGATAGGTCCTCAAGAAATAATTAAATGTTGCATTTAATTAGGATTTGGGCTGACTTTGTCTAAAACATTTCTTGGGATGTGTAATAGTTTGTTGAGGGAGACCTATTGGTGTTTGTTTTTAAATTTAGGGCTTACACTCATTTGGAAGGGGTAAGTAGTTTGGAAAAGGGTTGGGTAGTAGAGAAGCTGCTAGAGGATATCTCTAAGACTTAAGAAGATCTAGGAATAGTTCTAGATTGGGTTTTCTTGTTAGGTTTTCTTTGTACTTGGTCAAAACTAGGAAGGCCTTACATCCTAACATGTATAAATAAATTTTGATTAATAAAACTTGTTGTTTGGATGTCAATCATGTTTTTCTTGATTGTATCTTATTATTTTCCACTATGTTGACCCTCATTGCAAGGATTTGACTTCTCCTTTGGGGATTCTCTATCCTTGGCTGCATCAGGAAGCATTGTAGTCAAAGTATCTACAATTTCTCCCACCAAATGTCAAATATCACATGAACCTTGGATGAGAGTATCCCCTATGACTCCATATGGACCCTCCTAAAACTATGGACTCTCAAGAAGGCACTCGACAAATGTATCAGCATAGTAAAAATGAAATAAGGTAAAATAAACCTTATCCTCTGAAACCTACAGTTGATCACTCTGACCATGTGACATAAAAATTTATCTATCACTATCAACTTCATGAGATGAAGTAACTGATTTGCTTCTAGGGGAGGGAAACAAATCAATATGAAAGACATGCTCCTAATCAGATGACACCCTGTGAATCTCCTATGAAGATGATGGAGTAGCATTGTGTACCAACACACAAATCTTGAGAGAATCACCATTGCCACACAAGAGATATCAATAATATATCCTACATCACCTGTCATCGTACTGACCTCAGGAGAACCTAATGCAACCAATGGATCTTTACAGCTCTCAACCAAAGTACTCATCTTATGTGAACCTACTACACAAGAATATATGATGGATGTAGCCACACCCTCAACACATCCATCACCAAAACCCATGGATACCAAATCATCACCAACTATCCCTATAGGAAACTGAACTGTATCTAAATCTAGTGATGACAGTGCCAACCTCAACTACATGGACGATTCCTCAATCTATAACTGAAACTCATGAAATGCCAACTATGCTCTCTCCAATGAATCCATAGTCACTCCCAGCTCATGGGTGATCTCATCTACCTCCTCCTCCTTTCCCTTCAAGGCATCATAGAAAATTCAACCCCACTCAAGAAGATAGTCTTTTTTATCCAATAATTGTAAATAGTTATGTTTTATTATTCTGATAGCTTCTTGAAGACTATGAAACTCTATAAGGGAAAGACCACCATCACAAAGATCATCTGTGATAGGGGTACCCCAACCATACATATCCAACATCTGACAAGAAACATAAAAATTCTAAATGGTTTTGGTAATCTGACTTTCATTTACCTTTAGCTTCCCAGCCAAATGATGTCTCTGAAATCCATGACTCTCATGCAAGCTCTGTGACCCACAAATTGCAATGTGATGTGATGTTGTATCTGCATTGCTCACCACATGATCAAAAAAATCATGTGTTCTATCATCATTGTACACATCATAATCCAAGGTAATACTGTTAATCACCTCAAAAAATGGTTCATCAGATAAAATGGAAGTTGTTTTTATGACAGTCTCCTCACACACTCCCACTTCTAATGTAACTGCAAGAATATCTAAAAAAGGATCATGGGACCTATTACCAACAAATGAAATTTATAATTAATTCTCTAAGGTTTGATATGAAAAATCATACTCACTATAGCATGAATTGTTTTCATAAAATGCATCAATAGTACCCCAATCTTTAGTACTAACATCATTCACATGTGAAATCTCTATCATCTCATGTTGATGCAAACTATCAATGTTGCTGCCATAAAATTCAGAATTGTTATGAGTTAACTTTTCCATGCAATTTTTGTTCTTAGAAATAGTATCAAGGGTGTCAATACTCACAGTCATCCCCATAACACTTTTTGGGTTTACCATGACTTCCAATTATTCAACATGAAGAATCTTGTGCCCAAAAATTTTCTTAATCTAAGTCTGATTATTAACCTTCGTAGGATCAGCTACATACTGGTCACTAGCTGCTAAAAGTTCATTGAAAACATTTATAGATGTCCCACCTATAGAGATCTCTTGTTTCTCTTCCATTTTGTTTCGTGATTTAGACCCCTTAAAAATGGATGTCATATACCATGCTAAACTATCTATGGTTTCTAGGTTTGAAATAAATTCATCCATCCTTTTTAAAATTTGCTTAATCTTCTCCAAGTTTTTCATTATGGAATTTGAGTGCTTCCTGGAAATAATCATTCTATTCAAATGGAATCCCTGTTTAATTGATTTCCTATATTTTTCCATAATTGAAACAATTGTAAGAGTGTTGGTCACTCAAAATCAAACGTGTGAGCTCAATGATTTCCACGTCCAACAGGATGGAAGGAAACTTCTCTGATAGCACTGTAAGAACCCTTGCAAGTTCTAACACTGCCAAACCACTAATTTTCTATGCAAATGATATATATGACTACTTTTTTGAAATAAATATGAAATTCCTTGAGTTTTTGTAAGTGTTGTTAGGCAAGATAATAACTTTGAATTAAAGTAATTCTGAAACAAATTATGCACAAAACTCCACTTATTTAAACTCAGAAAATTTAAAACTAATTACAACAAAGTTATAGGCTTTGAAGATTGATCTAATTATAAACTAAGAACCTGGAATGAAATCACAGCCAATGATGGGAGCCTGAAATGTAATGTAGATGTGATAATATATGAAATATCCTCGGTGCTAAAAAATTAATGCATCTGAGTCACACCCAAACCCCCAAATTATGTCCTTGCAATCACCTATGATAGCCTTACTTGTCTCACATGGCTTCTATGTATCCTGCAACTATCTTATTGATCTCCTATGCAAACTTAAATGGATGGAAAAAAAATATTGTTGGCTGATTTCTATGCCTGATAACAATTTATGAAATATCTATGGATTCAAATATTCAATTTCACTACAATTAACTCAATCACGGATTCTGTATAAAGACATAGAAAATGCACAATTTATTGGGCGTTAAACCAACTCAAAGTGCTGGAAAACTTTAAAGAATTTATAATTCCTCAAGATGGAAATCTCTAAAACCCTTGTTTCAAGTTCTTCTCCACACAAAAGAAAATTATCAAAATCACAAGTCATGAATGATTTCAATATCACTCCAAGGATTTTTATAATATGTCCACCATGAATCTTCATTAGCAAGGCTTTTTAATGATTTTGTTATTTGTATTTTTTGACCTTATATTAAATCATTGATAAATAGTACTTTTTTTAATGAGTATTAATTACTCATTGCCCTCAAAATGGCCCCCACTTTATTATAAAGACAATTTATAACTTTATAATATAACTTAAATAATTAACATTTCCAAGGTCATTAAAATATTAATAACTCATTAAATACTCATTAATTTGACAAACCGTCTGAACAAGAGAGTCAATCATTGCATCCTCTATCCATATGAATTACTTACTAAAAATAGAAAGGGTCCTTTGTGATCCACCTCTGACTTACTATAAATAATAAGTATGGAAAATAGAGCCCTAGAAATACCAAACGAAAGCTAGAACTGGAAACTGGTGTAGGGGCACCCATGGGTTGCTTAGACAATCCAAGTTACATTTTGTTGTGTGTGAGACTTTAAGGCATTTTGGAATTTTTTCCTTCAGGTCATGTTGACTATAGTAGAGAGTACAATAGGGTTTGGTCTATAGAGTCTTAGGACCTTTTTGTAAGTTGCAAGTAGGGGCTAGAAAGTTGTAAAGCCTCCTGACTTGCACAAGTAGGATGATGATGTCAGCATGATTTCAGTAGGGCCTAGAATGGGTTAGATCCATTTTTCAACCATTTTTATGGTCTTTGGTAATGTTTTGTGATCATTGAAACCCATTTAGTTGATTTTGCAAGAAATTGTCAAAAAGATGTAAAGTTGCATTTTGCAACTTTGCAACTTTGAAATGTTGCTCGGACAACATTGTCAAATTTTTACAACTCGATGACAAAGAGACCTAAGAGGAAACTAACTAAATAACCACCCTACATAATATATTATTTGAGCAAGTAAAAAGGTTGGACACCCTTTGTACGGACAGTGATTTGGAGAAATCAAGATTTGGTGTTGTTTTGTGTGCAATTTTTAGTTATTTCATGACAGTAGGTAGTTAATGGATTGAAGCTTGCACTGTAACTCATGCATAGCTTAGATTAGGTTTTTCCTTAATTTTGTGTGCCATTAGATAGGTTTTTCTCTTTATTTTTTGGTTCTTTTTGTAAATAAGTTTAGTTTGGCACTGTCACTGGTTCAATCCAGGCAGTGTGCAAAGATGGAGTTCTAACTCACTTTGCCACCATCCATTATGTATGGCCTCTTGAAAAAAGTGAGTAGACTCCATGTAGATATATTGTGTAGGATCTTGGGCCCTTAAATATAGATGAGTTAATTTTAATATCTTTCCCTAGGTGAGCCAGTGGTGATCCTGGCTAGGGAAGACCAAGTTGCAGAGAGCACAACTTGCAGAGGTGGATAGCTAGAACCAAAATTAATTTTAGAGAATGAATTTAGGATTATTTACAAGCATTGGTAAGAAGGAGAGAGTCTCACCAATCCAATTTATAGTCTAATTCATTCCATCTTTATCAGGAGCCAATGAAGACTTTAAAAACCCCTAAAATCACTCATTTTGAGTTAGGGTATTGTATGGAAGGTGGTGACCCCAAGACCCAAAAAATACTTGAGGGGTTGGTAAATTTTCCTAGAATCCCAAGAAAAATTGTAGGGTTCCTTTGGAAGGGTTGGGAGAAAATCCCTATTTTCTCGAAGTAGGAGACCTAATAGGGCTACTAGCCTATAAGGATTGTTTTGTGAAAGATTGAAGAAATCAACTACACGGTTGGACTAGGTAGGACTCCTAACACCCCTAGTTGATTTAATTAACATATTTTAAGACACCTCCACACCTATGCATTATTAATTATGGATATATAGGTTTTTAACCTTTAATTTTGTGTAAAGGAAAGAGTTTGTAAAGCTAGAATGCACCAAGTGTAGACTTGGTTGATTGGATCTTTCTTGTTAGTTTGGTTGGATAGAGTAACCAGGGGATCAACATTGGTTGAGGGTCCTATAGGTGCCAAGGATTGTGGTGAAGACACCCTACAAGTATCTTTTGAAGACTAGGAGCATGAATCGGTGACTGATTCATCCAACCTCCCTAACAGATTGGTATCAGAGCTCCAAAAGATTTGAGATTACATAGTGCATGTCACATTGTGAGTCCAGTGGGTCCACAATCATGGTGAATAATGTGGAATTGGCCAAGAAGGTCAATTATTAGGAGGTATACAATAGGATATTGAGGGAAATAATATCCCAAATAGAGAAAGCATTGAGTGAAGTGTAGATCAATACTGATGAAGTCAGTGATAAGTTGGAAGGGAAAGAAGATAAGGGTAAAGAGGTTGTAGAAGAGGATAAAGTCCCTGAACCTAACCCTATGTTGTAAGAGGAACCTTTCTTAAAGGATTTGAAAGCCATGAGTGGAAAATCTCTTGAAGGGATACCACTATTCAGTGGGAATATGGAGGAAGATCTACTCATGGACTGGATAGAAGGCATGGAGAATCACTTTGAATGTGATGGAGTCACAGAAGCTCAAAAAGTCAAGGTGGAAAACTCAAGACTTAGAGGCTCTGCATTTACATGGTGGAATTTCATTCAAGAAGAAAGGGAGAAAGAAGGAAAGAAACCAATTTCCACTTGGAAAGGAATGGATGTCAAAGTGAAAGAGGCATACATGCCAGATGACTATGAAATCCAATTACACAAGAAGAGACAGATCCTAAGACGAAAGGATCTTGATGTGAATTCCTACACTAAGGAATCTCAAAAGCTTTTTATGAGATCTAATGTGTTTGAAGATGAGAGCCTTAAGGTGGATAGATACCAAAATGGCCTAAAATAGAGTATTCAAGAAGAGACAACTCTTCTAAGTCCCAAAAAAGTACACCAATGTTATCAATTGGCTATAAAGATTGAAGACAAGAGTAGGAGGAAACAAGATCAAACCTCCAAGAGTAGAGGAAGAGGAACATACTAGAGAGGTCACAGAGGTGGATACCAAGGTAGAGAGACTGAACAAAGAAGCTAGGGAGAGTATAAACTTGTAGATAATGGAAGTGAAACAAATTTTAGAGGAGGCTATGTTGAAAGAGGTAGAGGAACTCAAGGGGGTTCTAATAGAGGAAGAGGTGCAAGCAGAAGTAACTCTTACTTTGCTAGCATGAAATGTTTTATTTGTGGACAAATGGGTCATCTTGCTTATTGGTTCCCAGAGAAAGCAACCTCTTAAAACAATGACAAGAGAATAACATATTCTCAAGAAGATACATCAAGTGTAAATTCACTAGAGATTAGCCATATAGAATCAGAGATGGGGGAAAATCTCATGTTTAGAAGAGTTCTAATCAGACAACCAGTCAAAGAGGAACCAAAGCAAAGGAGAGCCTTATTTAGGATAAGGTGAAAAATACTTGGTAAAGTGTGCAAGGTCATTATGGATTCTGATTCCACAGATAACATAGTCTCAGAAGAGGCAATGAAGAAGCTTAAATTGGCAAAGATACCCCATACTAATCCATATAAGGTGACATGGTTGAATAAAGGGAAATGTGTCCTTGTAAATGAATGAACATGGGTTGAGTTCTCCATTGGAGGATACAAATACAAGTTGATTTGTGATGTGTTTCCTATGTATGCATTCCATCTCCTATTGGGAAGACCATGGAAATATGACAGAGGAGCCATCTATGATGGGAAAGAGAACACCATCTCATTCAATAAGGATGGTATAACATTCAAGATATAGTCACTGTTAGATGAAGAATAAACATATTCAAAGACCCCTAGTGTCTTACTAAGTAGTGGGAAGGAGTTTCTTAATACTCTTCAACAAGAAGGAAGTGAAGGCTATGTTATAGTTTTGGTACCCAAGGAAGAAGAAAAGATTACTCAAGCATCTATACCAGAGGAAGTCCAGAACTTACTTGGAAAGTTCAAGGACATAATCAGTGATGGAACACCAGCAATATTACCTCCTAAAAGGACTATCAATCATCAAATAGAATTTATACCAGGGGCTTCATTGCCCAACAAAGCAGCCTACAAGCTCACACCAGAGCATAATCAAGAAGTGGCTAGACAAGTGCAGGAGCTACTAGACCAAGGACTAATCAAGAAGATCATCAGTCCATGTGTCATACCTATGGTATTGGCATCCAAGAAAGGTGGTAAGTGGATAATTTTCACTGATTCTAGGTCTATCAATAGAATTACTATTAGATACAAATTCCCTATACCTAGAATTGAAGATTTGATGGACTGTCTTGGAGGGGCCAATTACTTCACTAAGTTGGGTCTCAAAAGTAGATACCACCAGATTAGAATAAAATATGGGGATGAATGGAAGACAACTTTTAAAACCACTGAAGGGTTGTATGAGTGGAGAGTTATGTCATTTGGGCTTTTAAATTCCCCCAGCACATTCATGAGGCTCATGAATGAGGTGCTTAAGGATTACACTGGAATATTTGTAGTGGTGTATCTAGAAAATATACTCATCTTCAACAAAATAGTAGAGGAACACTTGAAACACTTGGAGATTGTACTCAAAAGGTTGCAAGAGGAGAAGTTTTCCATCAATCTAGAGAACTGTGAGTTCTTCAAGTAAGAACTTGTGTATTTAGGGTTCATAGTATCTCAAGGTTCATTTAAGATGAATCCAAGCAAAGTGGAAGCTATCTTTAATTTTCCAATGCCAACCACAGGGACATAGGTAAGGAGCTTTCATGGGTTAGCTCAACTTTATAGAAAATTTATAAGGAATTTCATTGGCATTTGTGCACCAGTGTTAGACACCATTAAGGGTGGATTAAAGACCAAGTTCAAATGGACTCTTGAAGCATTGGATGCCTTTGAGAATTTGAAGCAACAAGTGGCTACCCAACCTATCCTTTTGTTATCTAGTTTTGATAAGGTATTCACAATAGAGTGTGATGCAAGTGGAGTGGTAGTAGGAGTGATATAGAATCCCAAGTCTAGTTGTTATCGAGAGTTAGCTTGACTTTTCTTCAAGGTCTCTGAATAGACCTTATAGGGTATTATCAAACCCTAACTTGAGGAAGTCACTAAGATCTTCACCTTAAGTTCTCTAGACTTGGTTCTCACTGTAAAGCTACTATCTCATGTTATGGAATCTAATAGGATAGATCCACTCTCCAAGCTAAACTGATTGGTTCAACCTAAAGAACACAATAACACACACTGCACATGGAATCCATCAAAAAATGCTCAAGGTGATTCTCCAAATGATTTTTGTATTCACAAAACTCTAATCTACTACAAAATACAATATTTTATTCTCTTTTGTCTACTACCTCCTACTACATCCTCTTACGAAAGCTTTCAAATATATATCTATCTCTCTGAAATATCTCCAAATATCTTGTGCTCCTTAACAACTTCAACCACCTTGCACAGAAGGCATGGTCAAGCCATAAATGACCCTCCCATCACTGGAATAGGTGTCACTGTCCATAAAAGACAAAAATGACACATTAAGAGCCATTGTGGTTGACCCAACTGGTCACAAACATCACATCCTATGTTTCCTAGCCTGTTAACCAACATAAACGAGCAACAAACTGCTATTACCAAGTGTCAGTCCTGAGCGTCAAAACAAACTTTGCCTTCGATACCCGAGCGCTAGTCAACAAACCAAAAATCTAAGAAACATCACCGAGAAACAACTTTGAGCACCAAGTGTAACCCGAGAAACATTACCGAGTGACATTCTCGAGCATTTTGCACACCATACCTGAGCAACCTAGTGCAAACCGAGCAAGATTCCCGAGTAGCATTACTGAGAAATAGAGTTGCTCAAGCACCAGTATAACTTAGTGCCACTTTATCAATTTTGGTTGCAAGAGCCTTGTTAGATTTCTAGAAGCTTATAAGCTACTTCAACAAACACTTAAACTAGAAAACAACAAATTAGAAACTATGGTGTTTGTTCACCAATTGACCTCAGTCATTATAAGAATGGTGGAACAAAACACCTTACAAACTGAAAAGTTTTCTATCGTATAAATATTTCTAACCTTAGGTTCTCCCATGCCATACTCCCCAAACAAAAATAAATCAACTTCCAGGTGATTGGAGTAAGTTAGGATTGATTCCTAACTTCTTGAAATCAGTTTCTTTCACCCATGTATCCTCTGAAGTAGCTTGTATGTGCCATTTGACCATATGTTCCATATAGGGCTGCCTTCTAGTTTTCTTGGCAACTCTTGAATTCAAAATATTATCGGCCTTTAGTTTCAGTGTAACAGGTAGTTTGAGTGCTCTAAGATCCTCGGTATCTCCTGTGAGATCAGAATCTCCCTCTAGAATTGGTCCTTTATAGGATACCAAATCTGCCACATTGAAAATAGGAGATAATCCTATGTCTGCAGGAAGATCAATTTTATAAGCATTAGACCCTTATTTTTCCAATATTGCACAAGGGCCTATCTTCCTCATCTGAAGTTTACTCGGAACTCCTTTCTGCAACCTTTCTTTGTTTAGGTGCACCATGAAAAAATCTCCAACTTGAAATTGAATCTCTCTTTTCCTTGCATCTACCTTCTGCTTGGTGTGAATTGTATTATCTATCAATGCTTCTTTAACTAAGTCAGGGACCTCCTTCATGGATTGATAAAAATCTTTAGCATACCTACTCCTCTCTACATTGCTTCCAAGATCCCTTAATTCACATATACCCCTGGGATGAATCCCATACACTATTTCAAAAGGGCTCTTTCCAGTGGATTTATTGATTGTATCATTGTATGCAAATTCTTCTTGAGCAAGTAACTGATCTCATGATTGTCCATACTCCTTGATGAGGTATCTCAAAATATTTCCTAAGCTTTAGTTCACCACTTCAATCTAACCATCAGTCTATGGATGATATGCTAAGCTAAAAGAAAGATTTGTACCAAGATTTTGCAATAAGGTTTTCCAAAAATGACTCATAAAATTGGAGTCTCTATCTGATATAATACTCAAAGGTAATCCATGTATCCTTATTGCTTCTCTAAAGAATATATTTGCTATGTAATATGCGTCATGTGTAGTTTTTCATGGAACAAAGTGAGCCATCTTGTTGAACCTATCAACAATCACAAAGATGTTGTTTGTTCTCTGCTTGGTCTTCGGTAGTCCAGCTACAAAATCCATACTAAGGAATTCCCATAGTCTTTTTGGGATAGGAAGGGGCTGATACAATCATGCATTGGATGAAGTCCCTTTTTCCTTCTAACAAACCATACAAGTCTCTACATACTTTTGGATGTCCCAATTCATTCTTGGCCAATAGTAATACCTCTTGACCAACTCTAGAGTCTTATTCAACCCAAAATGTCCACTTAAGGAACCATTATGCTTTTCTTGTACTAGGTTCTCCCTCATGGAACCTATCAGTACACAGAGTTGTCCTCCCTTAAATATAATACCTTCTTGAAGAGTATACTTCGAATAATCACTATGAAAATGATTTTGATATTCTTGACATACCTTGTATGTTGTTGAAAAGTCTTCATCTATTGGGTACACATCCTTGAAGCTTTCAATGGAAATGCTCCTTATTTGAACTTATTGCACTATGAGTAACCTTCTACTCAATGCATCTGCTACCTTATTTTTTACTCCCTTCTTATGCTTTATGGTGAAAGAATAGGATTGTATATACTCCACCCATTTCATATGCTTATGGCTTAGTTTATCCTGTGAACTTAGAAAACTCAAAGATTGATTATCGGTAAAGACTACAAATTCTTTGGGAAGGAGATAATGTCTCCATTTCCTTAGTGCTTTCACTAATGCATACAATTCCAAATCATATGAGGAATACATCCTCTTTGCATCACTGGGCTTCTCACTATGAAAGGCTATTGGCTTTCCTTATTGACTCAAAACTACACCGAAAACAATATTACTAGCATCACACTCCAAAGAAAACAATTTGTCAAAACTAGGAAGTGTCAATATCGGTTGAGTCGCTATCCTTTTCTTCAGATGCTCAAATCCTTCACCAGCCTACTCATTCCATTGGAACTTTTATTTCATACCTCCTTTGATGGTATCTAAAATAGATGCACTGATTTCACTGAACTGTTTGATGAACTTCTGGTAGAACTGTGCTAAACCATGGAAGCTTCTTACTTCAGTAGCTAATTTTGGTGTAGGCCAATTCAAGATTGCTTCCACCTTGTTGATATCCATCTTCAAGTTACCCTCTGAGATAACAATACCTAGATATACTAACTCTTGCTTCATGAACTCATTCTTCTCCAAGTTGATTGTCAACTTTTCTTCATGCAGTCTTTGCATTACCATTTGTAGATGTCTAAGATGATCCTATTTTGTTTTGTTGAACACTAGGATGTCATCTAAGTACACTACAACCCATTTGCCAATAAAGTCCTTCAAAACCTCATTCATCAATCTCATAAATGTGCTTGGGTTATTTGACAACCCAAAAGGCATAACCAACCATTCATAAAGTCCTTCGATGATCTTAAAAGCATTCTTCCACTCATCTCCCCCTTTAATTCTTATTTGATGATATCCACTCTTAAGATCTATCTTGGAATAATATCTAGCTCCACCAAGAGAACCCATCAAATCTTATATCCTTGGTATTGGGAACCTATACCGAATAGTTATCGTGTTTATGGCCCTAGAATTGGTACATAACCTCCAAGTACCATCTTTCTTTGGGGCTAGTACTATGGGAACAACACAAGGACTTATGCTTTCTCTAATCAACCCTTGGTCAATTATTTCTTGAATTTGGTTAGAAATCTCTGTATTCTGTTGTGGGGTCATCTTATAAGCAGCTTTATTTTGAAGTGAGGCTCCCAGGATAAAGTCAATCTGATGACTAAAAGATCTCTCAGGTGGTAGGATAGTTGGTTGACCATCACTAACTATGGCCTGGTATTGAGTTAACAACCTTTGGATCTCTAAAAGAAACTCTTCCCTCTTATTTCCCTTTTCACCTTTTGGTTTTAAAACTAAAGCAAAGCCTACTCCATCTTCTTCTCCCAGTGTCTTTAATAATTCTTTCTCACTGACCAATAGTAGGTTGGGACCTCTTTTCTTTTATTTCTCTTCTTCCAAGGTTGATTGTACCCTAAAAGTTATTCCATCCTTCTTGAAGGAATAAGAGTTCTGAACTCCATCATGCATTGTAGCTCGGTCAAACTACTAAGGTCTACCTAATAGCAGATGGCATGCATCCATGGGAAGGACATCACACAAAAAATTTTCCTTATACCTCCCTCTGTAAAATTCTATCCAAGCTTGTTCATTGACTATTACATGTTGATCTTTATTCAACCAAGTAACTCTATAAGGATTAGTGTGAGGTATCCTTGTCAATTTTAACTTCTCAATAGCTTCTAAAGAAACTATATTATCAGTAGAACCTGAATCTATGATAACTTTACAGACCTTACCGAGTACCTTGCAGTTGACTCAAAACAAAGATCTTCTTTGGCTTGGATCTTCTTTGATGGGTTCTTTGAGGAGTACTCTCCAAACTATAAACTGCTCTCCCATCTCTGATCCTATAGGGACTTCTACAGTCTTGCTGCTAGAAAACTCTTCTTGCACATAGTTAGCTCTTTTCTCTTATCCTTGTGAGGTAGATCTCTTTGTAGGACAACGATATGTAAGATGCCCAAACTATTGACATTTGTAGCACTTCATTGAAGAGAAGTAAGATCCTCTTCCTTGGTTATCAGTTCTTCCTCTTGAACTATTATTTGAACCTCTTCCTCAGCTGTAATCGCCTCTAGTGTTACTAGATTCTCCTTGGTTCTCTGTGAGTTTTTTCTCACTCTAATTCTTAGCTTCAGGGTTCCTTCCTCCATATCCTCCTCTATTACCTCTATTGTCTCTTCCTCTACCTCTACTGTTTGAGTCTTGCTTCTTCTTGAACTTCTCTTCCACTTTAAGGGCTAGTTGATAGCATTAGTGTATAGTCTTGGGGCCACCTTTAGGTTTTTTTCTTCCATCACATGGGATCTTAAGCATATCTTATGAAACTCTTTTGTATAGGAACTTACTTCTAAGTCTTTCTGCCTCAGATTCTACCTTTTCTTGTGCAGTTGCACTTCATAATCATCAGGAAGGTAAGTTTCCTTCAACTTTTCCGCCATAGCTTTCCAACTAGTTAAGGGGTTATTTCCTCCTTTTTCCCTTTCATCCTGGACAAATTTCCACCAAGTGAGAGTAGTTCCTCTCAATATTGTCTTGGCTATTCTGACTTTCTAAGCTTCAGTCACACTATCACAATCAAAGTGATCTTCAATACCTTCTATCCATTCCATAATTAATTATGGATCCATTTGCCTTCAATGCTTTCAAGAATGGCTCTTCTTGAAGCACAGGGTTTGTCTCTAGGATCATGTCCTCTTCAGCCACTAATTTACCCTTCTCATCAGCTTCTCTCATCAATTCACTGACTGTTGTAGTTTGAAGCTACACTTCTTCTAACTTGTGTGCCATTTTGCTTAAATATTCCTTCAAGAGTCTATTCTCCTCTCTCTGTTCTCTGACATCTCTTTCCAGCTCTGCATTGGATGCCATGCTAGATTAATTTATAGAATCTTTCTGAAAATCACACCCAAACAACACAAGCCCAATTCTCTTACTTGCTCTAATACCAATCTCATGTAGAATCCCAAGTCTAGTTGTTACCGAGAGTTAGCTTGACTCTGCTCCAAGGTCTCAGAATGGACCTTATAGGGTATTATCAAACCCTAACTTGAGGAATTCACTAAGATCTTCACCTCAAGTGCTCTAGACCTGGTTCTCACTGTAAAGCTACTATCTCATGCAATGGAATCTAATAGGATAGATCCACCCTCCAAGCTAAACTGACTCATTCAACCTGAAGAACACAGTAACACACACTGCACATGGAATCCATCAAAAAATGCTAAAGGTGATTCACCAAATTCTTTCTATATTCACAAAAATCTAATCTATTACAAAATATAATATATTCTTCTCTTATGTCTACTACCCTCCTACTATATCCTCTTACGAAATCTTTCAACTATATATCTATCTCTCTAAAATATCTTGTGCTCCTTAATAACTTCAACCACCTTGCATAGAAGGCATGGTCAAGCCATAAATGACCCTCCTGATGAAATTAATTTGTAATTAGTATACTAAACAACAATATCAGTAATCTTACACCGAAAGACAGTAAAGGGAAAATTGAAGATCAGATGAGAAGATCACCAAAATCGACTAAGTACAGAGAGAACCGATGACACAAGGTAGTGTGTAAACCAAAAATCACAATACAGAGAGTTAGAGTGGAACCAGACAGAGGAACCCAAAAAGAAAGTTACAGTGCAGATCAGCAAAATAGATTCAGTGCAACTGACAGTAAAAACTGAAGGACATTCAAGCATGACTGACAGACAGAACCAAAATTCAGTTGTAGACCACAAAAAGTGGATCTGACTTCCACTTCAGATAAAGTAAGGGTATTCTATTTATAAGATATTTCATTGTTTTTAAATCCATTTCTTTAGGGACAAGAAACATTAATGTAAGTGTATTAATTAGTATAACTGATTTAAAGCATATAGACTAGGAGATCTAGGTGCAAGTTGTAAACCTGATCTTAGAGTTAACATTATTTTTATCACAACTCAATGAAATCAATCCATCTATAAATAGATGATGTAATCATTTATTAGAATGTGTGTGTAAGAGAAAGGAGAACAAAATGAGCACATCTATGGATTGAATTGAGAGTTTCAAGAACCAGAGCAGAAAAAAGAAGAATTTGGTTAGCAGAACCAAGAACAGAGGAAACTGATATTCAGGGGTATTATTCAATCATAGTTAAGGTGATATTATTGTTATGTGAACTACATAGGATTTGTATCAGCAATAGGAGATATGCATTTACAATGTCAATTTGTAATTTGTTGTCATTCTAACAAGTGAAGCAAAGTGTAAAAATCCTTTCAAGAAAGGTGGATTTAACAGCCTAATATCAAATCTCTTAACCGAGTGTACACTTAACAGTGTTGCTAAAAGCTCCTAATAGAGTAGAATTTAACAGGTCTCCACCAATACTCCTAACAGGGTAGTGTAAAGGATAAAATGAATGAATTAGGTTTACAGGTGTTCATTTAACATAAAATCCCTTACATTTAAATATGTTTGTGTTTATAATTGTTACGGGGGTAAATAAGATGTTCTCCTTCTATCCTGGAATATGCAAATGAAAGATCCAAGTTGATTAACCCAAAAGAAAGGATCAATGCATAAATAAATCAATCATTTAGAAACAAGAATAAGGAAGGAAGATCTTAAGTACCTGGGTTTGATTGATTTGATTAATTTGAATGTAGAATAGATTTAGATAGATTGAAAACCTTAATTGAATGGAATAGGAGAAACGCACTAACCTTGAAATATTATAGATCAAAGAATTTTGTTTTCTGAAGCCTATGTTGAGTTTCTAGAAAATCCAAGAGTAGATCTGGAATAGAAACGAAGAGACGGCCAAAACCCATAAATATTTTTCCATTCTGAGATAGTTCCTATTTGTACCCTTAAGTCAATGTCACCATTTGCTAGAATTTTTGATTGCGCCCTAGGTCACAATTGAACTAAAAAGTCTCAGACTGAAATTTTGTTTTCTGATCCCTAAAGTTTGTTGAAAAGGGTATTCGAATCTCCATCTTGGTCTGTTGTTCCAAACCTGTACCTACAAGAAAAATTGGTTTTTTTGTTGGGTAGGGGTTTTCCTTAGTCAAACCCTAGTTTTGGAATTAACCTCAAATATATATAATTGAAATTTCTGGAATAAACAAATTAAATGAAACAATTTACCTTGCTCATGTAAAAGTCCTTATGGAGGATTCGAATCCTTGAATCCACAAGTATGGATGCACCAAAATGAATGTAGAATGGAGAATGTAGGATGTCTTCAATCAATTTCTTTGTAGATCTTCAACACCAATCTTGAATGGGTTCTTGAATTGGAAGAGGCTTGGAGGAATGTAAATGGAGAAATCTTCAACAAGAGGGCTCCATGGAGCTTGAATCCTTCAATGGCCACCAATGGATCTCCTTGATGAAAATGGATGCTTGAGAAGTTCATGAGAATGGATGAATGCTTCAATGGCTACTTGGCTTGCTTCAAATATTTATTCTTCACCTTTGGATCTCACTCTTCAAGTCTTGAAAGTTTTAGGATTCTTTATTATGCTTCTCGATCCTTAGAGAGTCTTAGTGCTTAGAGAAAATGAGAGAGAAAAGCTTCATTTTATGTGAAAATAGGGCACAATATTGTAGAGAGGCTGACATAGGAGAATTAAATTCTAATTGGACCCATTCCCCTAGAAGAGGACCTATGTTAAATATAATTGAGGATTTGTCATCTCAAAGTCTGAAACAGTCGACCCAGAAGTGGGAATTAACTTCTTCCAAAGACCGAAATCCAGAAACCCTAAGATTCTAGAATTTGGGCCCTGGACCTGAAAAAGGTCTATTGTGACCTAGGTCAAGGTCAAGATCTATCTTGACCCAAAAAGATTGACCTACACCCCAAGGCCAAAATCCCAGTTTCTCAATCTGGGTTGCGAGAAATAGGCTAGAAAGAGTGGAAATGAGGCTGAACAGGGGGATAAAGCCAGATCAAAGTCAGGAACCCACTTAAGGTGCTTGACATGACCCCAAACCACTTACCTATAAGGCTAAACTAGTCTATCATGGAAGTGCTTCCATTTTCGGACTATACATTTAGCCCCCACTTTAGCAAGAGTATGGACTCAATACAAACTCTTGGTAAAGGAGATCATAAAGAATAGATAATCTTATTGGAATCATAAAGGGAAAAAGAAATCCTCAAGCCCCTAATGGACTTAAGTCTTTATCAACCCTTAGATCATGATAAGAGAGACATCACCAATTAAGGAGAAGGAAAGAGAGGGTATGGTCACCTCGCCCAATGAGAACATATGTCCCATTGTGAACCATACAAGGAAAAAAAGTGTAACTGGAAAGATGGGGTTCAACCACCTAGTGAATGTGGCTACTCACTAATCAACCCATTAGGGAGATCTGTTCTTAAGGACACCTTCTGACCTTAAGGGATCAAAGCATTGTATATTGAAACTGGAGGGATCAAGAGATCTGTGTAAATTTAAATTGGAGGGATCAAGAGATCCTAAAAAGTAAAATTTCCATGCTTTAAGGATTAGCCTTTAATCCATAAAGGGAAAAAAAATTAAGTATTGAAATTTTTTTGAACGTGTGTGTGTAAAAGGTGAGTAGAGCGTATACCCCCACATTAAAGTCATTGCTAATACTTTAACAGGAGCAATGGATTTGACGGAAACATAAACAACTCTAATGATTATGTTTCCTCTATGAGATGCCCCCAAATGAAGACAAATCAAGGGAAATATCACATAAAAATACAAATAACATAGAAGGGATCTACCTACTGTGGGTTCGGTATGACCATAAGATAACATGTAAATATAAATATGATATTATTGCAAATGAATTGACACCGTTCCCCAAAGATAGTAGAACCATGAAGGATAAGCCAATCAGGCACATCACCTACTCTCCCCATCTAATTTTATATCATGTAGGGAAGGTGGGAAACTTGCAAGAGGGACCATATCCAATACAGTAGGAATGACAGCCAATTCCAAACAAGGATCCTCTTGAGAATCACATTGCTCGATACTAGGTGTAATTGTCAATTGAGTTGAAAGTATATGAGGTAAGTTAGTGTCAAGGTAAATGGTCTCATATTCATCACTAAGATCAATTGGATCATCTAAAGTATCCTCCTCATCAAGATTAATTTAAAATTAGATCTAAGATGTGAATAGGATCATCACACTCATTCATCTTAACATCATTTTGAATATTGACTTCTTCTGACACATCAGGCATAAGTTGATCAAAAGAAAATAAAGAGTTTCAAAGAAGAGAAGCACGGGCCATAGCATTAGCTCTACACTTCTTACGACATTCATTAGAAGATTTATTATGTTTTGATTTGTTTGACACATGTGGAGAACTAGGAGGAATAACCACTGATTCCTTCACAGGTTCTGTAGGAGGATTGATAGGATTCACAGTAGGCTGAGTAGCATTACTGGGAGGTTGAGTAATAGCATTAGCAGTAATGGATAAAGGAGGTATAGAAGGAGTTGGAAAAAGACCATGGTTGAGATCTATCTGATGCATGCTTAACACAACTATCTTGCGATGTTTATAGGCTTGATATGAGCAAAAAATGTTGTCAGGGCAAGGAGGACATGATTTAGGTGATAAGGGCCAAAATAAATCAAGAGTAGCACAATCTCTAGGCCTGGAAGGTTGGTATAGAATATGATTAATAGTTTTTACTTCCCCATTATGAATGAACTTAAGACATTTATGAATAGGAGAA
Organism: Thuja plicata; assembly: GCA_018584345.1. Lineage (NCBI taxonomy): Eukaryota > Viridiplantae > Streptophyta > Pinopsida > Cupressales > Cupressaceae > Thuja > Thuja plicata. The sequence goes on from MU225122.1 coordinate 369,352, forward strand.
GCAATAGCATGCATAGAAGTTATCCAAGGCAAACCAAATTTGACTTGAAATTGATCAGATGTAGGAACAATGATGAA
>MU225122.1:379446-390310 GCA_018584345.1 Thuja plicata
GTTGATTCAAGGATGGTAGTAAGATTAGCATAAAGCCTATTGACAGTCAAGAGACTGATTCAATGATGGTAGCATAGATGCCAGATACTAAGTGACAACCTATGTATAAAAATCCTCTAACAAGGTCACACTTAACCATGTGTTTATAACCTTTAACAGGGTTGGCTCCTAACAGGGCTCACTTTAGAAGAGTGAAAATTTGGGGTACTGGTCCTAGTGGTTTTTCCCTTAACAGGGTTTCCACGTTAAAATCCTTATGTTATATGTGTGTGGTTCATTACTTTATTGTTTTACATTCTACATATGCATTTATGGATTGATTGGTATACTCTGCATATTTACTGAGTTTCGATAAATACAGTTTACTACTTATCGGTTATCAAGGAGAATAAGGACAGACAAGGTAAACTGACAAATAGTTATTTGTTTCAAGTATTTCAAAGGCATGCATCTTGTAGGGACTTAATAATTTGAGAAGTATTGATTGGTTGATTAAGTTTTAAATTGGATAAAAGATTGAGGCCACTGATTCACCCCNTTCCCCCCCCCCCCCCCCCTCTCAGTTATTACTAATAGTTGCAAATCGGTCAAGAGACCTAGATGGTTAGAATGATTGATGTGATGAGTTCTACTAGACAAGATGAAACATAAAGAACACTAGCTACTGATGACAGGAGGAAGATTACAGAAAAACTACAAGAAAATGAGTTAGAAATTCAAAGACATGTTGAGCATCACCATGATCTCACTAATCAAATTATTCTTATGAGTCAAGAAGCAAAAAGAATGAATGTTGAACTCATTGAAAGAATACAAATTATCGGTGAACTAAGAAAAGAAAATGAAAAACTAAAGCATGAGGTTAGAATTCAGCAATAGCATAATGAAGTTATCAGAAAGACTGAAGAGAGAAATAAAAGAATGGATGATTTTCTAGAAGGGTAGTGAAGAGTCAACAACAACAATGGTCTAGGCTTTACCGAAAATGGAGAATCATCAAATCAATCCAATCCAAAGAATGTTTATGAAAATCCAAGACCAAGAATGCTTACATGCAAACACTATGGAAAGCAAGGTCACGCAGCAAATGTATGCAGAGGAAAAATGAAAGATATTCCTAAATCTACATCTTCATTTATAGGATTCTGTTATAAATGTAACAAGAAAGGACATAAAGCATATGAATGTAAGTCTAAGATAGAACAGCCAAAGAAGGAAACCTACATGGACAAATACTATCCTACATGCAAGATGAATGGGCACAAAAGTCTTGAATGCTGGAAAAATAAAAGGCAAGCATGGAAGCCAAAAGGTCAAGAAACTCCATATCAACCGAAGAGAATTGGTAATCAATATGTATGGGACTACAATACTTGGACAAACTGTACATCATGTGGAAGATATGGTCACATTGCTGCAAACTGTATGATACTATGGACTATAAATTCTAGAGGATGGACTAACCCCGGAATGGCATACTGTCCTACATGCAAGATGAATGGGAACACAAGTATTGAATGCTGGAAAAAGAAAAGGCAAGCATGGAAGCCAAAAGGTCAAGAAACTCCATATCAACCGAAGAGAATCGGTAATCAATATGTATGGGACTACAATACTTGGACAAAATGTACAGCATGTGGAAGATATGGTCACATTGCTGCAAACTGTATAAGACTATGGACGAGAAAGTCTAGAGGGTGGACTAACCCTGGAATGGCATGATTACACTGTCATAAAGTTGGTCATCTCAAAAAGGATTGCAGAGACCGGATGACAGAGACAAGCACATATCCCAATGGAAACACCATTGAAGATATTCAGAAGGCTAGAGACAAGATGTGGAGAAAGGATTCAAGAAATGATGAAGCTGGAACGAGCAATATAAATGGTGACACCCCATCCAATGGATCCGGTGACATCACCAACCCCACCTAAGCAGAACAAGTAAGTATGGAACTGCATTAACACTAAGCTATTACTTTACATTAGTTCCATAATATGATGAAATAATTCCAAATTAGCATAAGAAATATGCATCATGGTTACACTTGTTGAAATATGTGAAAACTATGTCTTCATGCATATATACCGAAACCCATCGGTATACACTTAAAGAAAAGAATGCCTACATCTACCGAGAGACGTCAGTTATAAGCAAAAAATGTTAGTATTAACCAAGCCGCATCGATAAATAAAGCACCCACCAAAGGTAGAGACCGAAAAGATGACAGGAGCCAAATGGGATGGTCATGGCTTGAAGGTGACAACAATCACTGATGATGAGATTAAGTTTGGTGCATGTGTATTGGGCTAAAAAAAACTCCAGGCTAGTAGATTAAATAGTATTTCATCAAGTGTTGTGGACACATCTTACAAAATTGTGAAGAAAGGCACACAATTAGACTTATCCGAGCTACTCCCGAACCAGCTGAAGGAACACCTAAAATCAATCAGGAATACAAAGTCAAACACTTGTAATTTTGGCTCATTAATCATGTGTATTTTATTTTATTTTCAAGAGAAATTCCCATCAGTTGGAGATGTGAAATGGGACAGCACCAAACCGGTCACCATGCAAATCAGTGAGCACATAGCTGCTCTAGGAGATCATTTTGAAACTGTCATGTATAAATACCTCAATGTATTCAAAGACCGAATGCAAAAGAGGGCAAGAATCCCTGAGAAACTCATCGAGCAATATAAGGATGAGATATGCTTCATGGTTGACATTGACCATACCTTCATCAAACCAATAGTAGCAAGGACAGTATGGTTGCAACCACTGGAATATGAGATCAATATTGATCTTGCAACAAAGGCAATTTATGCCTTAATCAATGAACCATTGGATAAAAAGCAACCAAGGTTTGGAACATATGAAGAATCTAAGTCAAGAATTAAATTAGACCTAGTAGTCAAGATGATAGTCAAGAAGAAGGAAAAAATGGTAAAGAATCTCAAGAAGATTCTATCTATAGATGAGGAATAAGTTGAGCAGTTTGAAGAAATTGAACAAGAGGAGGAAACCGAAGAACAGGTGTCTGTCGGTAAAGATGAAGAAAAGACTGACTTAGAGGAAATAGAGTCAGACTCACCACCTCCTCCACCATCAAAGAGACCAAGAACTATAGGTTCTTCAAGGACCAGAAGCCAAATTTCCAAAGAGTCTACTCCTTCACCTCTTAAGAAAGGAAAAGTTAGGACTTACAAGAGAAAAGCCCCTGCATCGAAAAGAGGACAAAACAAGAAGGGTAGAAAATTCATCAGAACCTGAGAGGATATAGAGGAAACCTAGCGAGATGAAGCCTTAGAGGCATAAAATGTCAAGGTAAAAGAACCTGACACTATTTATCACATTTGTGTTTATATTGAAAATTCTGGATCCATTACTGATCCACATATTAGGAAATGGGGGAAAAGAAATCAAGAAGATCAAAATAAAATTGAAGAAGCCATGATAGCTAAAATGTATAACTTCAAATATGTACCCATACAATTTGAAGGAAGTTATGTTCCACGGGAACTCTTGGATAGATTATCCGCCTGTTGGAAATTTTCTTTGGCTAATGAGAAAGAAATCAGAGAAAGAGTAATTGTGTCTCTAATGCCACCTAAATCAACAAAGGTAGATATAAATGAAATGATGGAAAAACACAAGAAAGGATTCTCACCAAAGCTAAGGGCTTACAAATTTCTTGAAGGAAATTTGATTGAACTTGAAAAGGACAGTCACAATAAATGGTGCAAAATCATGAACCGACCAGTTGAGAAAGACAGCCCTGACAAAGACCTTCAACAATAATATGTTGATAAGGAAACCCAAGATGATACATCCATTGAGCTGGATAAAGAGGAAGATGATACAACAGGGAATAAGACTGAAGATATGGTAGATGAAATATGGAATGATACCACAAATGACAACATTATGGATACCAATGTCATCGACATTACCGATGACCCAGCAAATGAAATCAATAAGGATGAAGATGTCACTGTTGTAAAAGATACAACCGATGAACATGACACAACAATTGATGGAGCACAGGTGAACATTCCAAGAAAACTAACCAATATTGATATAGGCTATCAATATAATGCAAGAATCAAGTAAATTACCTGAGAAGGAAACTCCAAAGGATGCAGGAGAAGAAGCAAATAAAGATAACACCGATGGTCAGCAAAACATCAGAAACACTCAAGATGTAACTCACACTAACAAGGTTACAGAAGGAGATAAGGACAAAGATGCGGAAACTCAAGACAAGAATAAGAACACAAAAACAGATGATGCCAAGGACACTAATGAAGGAGAAAAACCAAAAGATGGAACTGATAAGAAAATAGACAAAGGTGCTATCGACGATACTAAGGTGAATGTAGAGATGTCTACAGACACCTGATGAGCTGAAAATGATGCAAAGCAGCAAAAATAAGTACAACAAGTCACATCATCAAGTACAATAGAAAAGGCTGATAAATTGGCAATGGTGCTACATTCCACTGAGTCACAAAAGAAGAAGAAGACAAAGAAGAACAAGTTAGAGGTTACACTAGATGAAATCATTGAAATACCAAAGTGTGACCCCACTACACTTGACATGGATGCACTACAAGAATATGGAGAGATATGCCAAAGGAAGGTATTACAAGAAAAGTTGAAGAAATAGCATAAGGAATCAATGGTACTAGAGACAACACAGGATATTCTACACCAAATTGTACCCGATGTTGATATTGATCAAAGAAAGCCTATAATTGATCAACTAGATATCCTCACCGACGCCATGACCACTCAGAATATTGATGCTGAGAGGGAAATTGAGGAGGGAGTGGAGATGAAGTATCAACAAAAGCTCCTAGAGAACATCAGCCAAAAAGTGGCCGAGAATAAGGTAAAGCTGTCAGAATTCATATCTAAATTAGACCCCATTATATCTAAAGCTATAACCTTAATTCAAAAGCTAAGCATAATAGAAAATTTCACTCAAGAAAATAGTGACAACATAGCTAAGCTAGATACAGATCTAGCAAACAGTGCTAGTAGCTTAACCACAGATGGAGAAAATGTTGTAAAACTGCATTATTAAAAGATCATAGAAGTAAAATGGTTAAGGCAAGAATTGTGGGAGGAAGAAACATGATTCAGAGAATAAGTGACCAAGCTATAGGCTCAACTACTGCCAAATCTTACACTGTTGCAATAGCATATTAGTTATGCAAGGCAACTGATAGCAACTCCTGAGATGTCTGTGGCAGACAATATCTATGATATGCATGCCAAGATAACACTTGAGAAAATGGCTCTAGAAAACCTGAAGGAGCAATGGGAGAAAATGATGGAAGACATGAAGTCTTCTCATTCACACATTTTTGAAAAGCTCTAAGGTAATTGACCTTTGCCCTTAATATCAAATAAAGGGGGAAATGATACTTGTACAAAATATCATTGAAAATGTTATGTACATTCAGTAAGGATGGGAAAAAGGTAGATCTGTATATGTATATTCATAAAGGGAAAATGATATGAAGAAGAAAAATATATCATATGTACAGATATATGGGCATATACATAGGGGGAGTCATTAAATGACTAAGGAATATATATGTTGTATATACTTAACATTTTGTTAGTATTTTGCACATATCAGTTTTTTTAATACTAATGTCAAAGGGGGAGATTGATGACATTAATTTGTCATTAGTATAAAAAACAATACTATCGGTAAGCTTACACTGAAAGATAGTAAAGGGCAAACCAAAGATCAGATGAGAAGATCACAAAAATCAACTAAGTACAGAGAGAATCGATGACACAAGGTAGTGTGTAAACTGAAAATCACAATACAGAGAGTTAGAGTGGAACCCGATAGAGGAACCCAAAAAGAAAGATACAGTGTAGACCGACAAAACAAATTCAGTGCAACTGACAGTAAAAACTGAAGGACAGTCAAGCATGACCAACAGACATAACCAAAAGTCAACTGCAGCCCGCAAAAACTGGATCTGACTTCCACATCAGATAAAGCAAGGGTATTCTATTTATAGGATATTTAATTGTTTTTAAATCCATTTCTTTAGGGACAAGAAACATTAATGTAAGTGTTTTAATTAGTCTAACTAATTTAAAGCATATAGACTAGGAGATCTAGGTGCAAGTTGTAAACCTGATCTTAGAGTTAACATTGTTTTTATCACAACTCGATGAAATCAATCCAAAAATAACTAGATGATGTAATCATTCATTAGAATGTGTGTGTAAGAGAAAGGATAATAGAATGAGCACATATATGGATTGAATTGAGATTTTCAAGAACCAGAGTAGAAAAGGAAGAATTTGTTTAGCAGAACCAAGAACAGAGGAAGTCGATATTCAGTGGTATTATTCAGTCACAATTAAGGTGATATTATTGTTATGTGAAGTACATAGGATCTATATCAGCAATAGGAGATAGCATTTACCAGTTCAATTTTTAATTTTCTGTCATTCTAACAAGTGAAGAAAAGTGTAAAAATCCTTTCAAGAAAGGTGGATTTAACAGTCCAATATCAAATCTCTTAACCGAGTGCACACTTAACAGTGTTGCTAAAAGCTCCTAACAGAGTAGAATTTAACAGATCTTCATCGATACTCCTAATAGGGTAGATCATCAGAAGTGATCAAAATTGTAAGCCTTAACCGGCCCCTTCCAATCTGCAGATAGTGAAGTTTTGTGGGTGCCATCCCCACCACAGTTTTTACTTCCTAATAGGAGTTTTCTTGGATATCATATCTGTGTTATGTGTCAATTATATTCATGAATGTTTCTATGAATGATTCATATGTTTATTAATATTATGAATTGATATAACTCACACAAAGATAGTGTAGATCAGATTGAATGGATATGCAATTGATTACAAAGGTTAATCGATTAAAGGATAAGCAAAAAATTTAGAGGTATTGATTCACCCCTCCCCTCTCAGTACTACTTCCCATTAAACCCAACACCTCCCATCACTGGAACAGGTGTCACTGTCCATCAAAGACAAAAATGACACGTTGAGAGTCATTGTGGTTGACCTATCTGGTCACAAATGTCACATCCCATGTTTCTTGGGTCGTTAACCGAGCAATAGACCGTCATTACCAAGCACCAGTCCTGAGCGTCAAAAAAAAATTTGCCTTCGATACCCGAGCACCAATTAACAAACCCAAAATCTAAGCAACCCCAAGCAACATCACCGAGAAACAACCCTAAGCACAAGGTGTAACCCGAGAGACTTACCGAGTGACATTCCTGAGCATTCTGCATAGCATACCCGAGCAACCTAGTGCAAACTGAGAAAGATTCCCGAGTAGCATTACCGAGCAACAGAGTTTCCTGAGCACCAGTATAACTTAGTGTCACTTTATCAATTTTGGTTGCAAGAGCCTTGTTGGATTTCTATAGGTTTATGAGCTACCTCAATACACACTTAAACTAGAAAACACTATGATGTTTGTGTTAGAATAGTCCCAAAGGATAACTGAGAGGGGGGGTGAATCAGTTATCAACCAATTTAATTATTTTCCCTTATTAACTTTAGAATACAATAAAATAAACTCTTATTCAGATAACACAGTACACAACACACAATTTGATTATGGGGAAACCAAATGGTAAAAACCCCAGTGGGAATTAGTACCCACAATGAACTATACTTGTTTATAGTAATCCCTGTCAGAAGATCTGGCAACCCTATTAGGAGTTGTTCTTTACAAAGCAATAAGTATAGTGACCTGGTTAAGGGTATGACCCTGTTAGGAGTCTTTTACAAATAACCATGTTAGGGGTGAGGACTCACTGTCCAAAAGCTCATTGCTTCAATGGTGAAGGCTACAACCTTCTGTAGAATAGATATGCACTATATCTAATGATGAACTGTAGAGTAGACCTGCTGTCTTGATTAGTTCCAATGTATTGTAATCTTTTACTTCTTCTTCACATAGACTCTTGATGAATGAACCACAACCAATATTCTGCTCTGTACATTTTCTGTCTCTTTTTGTATCACTCACACTTAGCGTATCACAAATGACTTGCTATAAGTATCTTCCTCAAAGTATGAGATCATGGGACCTGTAAGACAACTCTACATAACATCCTTGTCAGCTTTACTAATCACACAAGCATAATTACAACCGCGCACATATAAACTGAATAGACGCAACGCTTCACTAAGTCAGCTTTACCAAATTATCTCTAACTTTGCAATCTTCTTGAAACACGTTAAGCACCTTTAGACAACTATCATCAACTCATAACTAATCATGAATATACACACGCATATCTTGAAGATAGGTGCAACTCAAGAAACACGTTAAATACATTGGCTCTGAACATATACTCTTCCAGAACTGTAATGCCAATAACAGAATTACACAACTTGACTGAAACTTCATATTTGAGTCTGTGTGTATGAACATAACATACTAAACATGTCTACAATCTAAATATATCCACACAAGGCTTGATATCATCATTCTGATAAGTACATACAGAATCACTATTGTATATTATATGTTGTCATCAATGAAAAATATACAATCAATCAACTTCTCAGCAACAAATCCCAACAATCTCCCCCTTTGACATTGATGGCAACATATTATATTAAAAACATCTTCAGCACATGGTGTCTTCTTTCTTTTACAATCTTCTCAATATCCTCATCAAATATTCCTCTACACTACTTCAGTTCTTCTGATTGTTTTTATACTCCCCCAGAGTATATGCTCCCCCTTACTATATGATCCCCCTTTGACATCAATGGCAAAGGGTGCCATAAAAAATTAGGCACAAGTACTACTCCAGAAGTAGAGTATTCAACCATTCATCAGTCACTACGGACTGATGTTCTTGCTACTTTATCTAATCAGACTCAGGAGAGGGAATTACTCCCAACTTCTCCCTGAGATACTCAAAAGTATCTTTTGATAAAGGCTTTGTGAAAATATTTTCCAACTGTTCTTTGGTGCTCACATAGTCCAATTTCACTTCTTTGTCTGCAACCTTTTCTCTTAGAAAATGGTACTTGATCTCTATGTGTTTTGTCTTTGCATGCATCACAGGGTTCTTAGACATGTTAATAGTGCTAGTGTTATCATAGTGAATCACAATAGGATAATCAACCTGAATACCAAAGTCTTTAACCATCTGCTTGATCCAAACCATGGTTGAACAAATCAGTGCTGCTGCAACATATTCAACTTCTGCTGTTGACTGAGAAATATAGTTCTGCTTCTTGCTTATCCAAGAAACCAACCTATCTCCAAGAAATACTGCTCCTCCTAAAGTACTCTTCCTATCATCAATACAACCTGCCCAATATGCATTTGTATACACATGAAGTTGTACATTCTCTGATTTGGGATACCATAAACCATAGTCTATAGTTCCCTTTAGATATCTGAATATCCTCTTGATTTCCATTAGGTGATTCTGCTTGGGTTCAGTTGCAAATCTTCCAATAATGCTAACTGCATTAGATATGTCAGGTCTAGATTGAGTTATATAAATGATTTTTCCAATCATAGATTTGTACCATGTCTTATCAACTGCTGCGGAATCATCATTTTTTGAAAGCTTGCTTCCTATTATCATAGGGGTGCATATTGGCTTACAGTCTTCCATCTTGAAGGTTTTCAATATTTCCTTCACATATTTTGACTGATTAATGAATATACCTTTATCTATCTGCTTAACATTTAGTCCCAAAAAATATTTTATAGGACCAATCATGCTCATTTCAAATTCATTATGTATTTCTTTTGCAAATGTTGCACTAAGCTTTTCATTACCTCCAAAGATAATGTCATCAACAAATATGGAAACTAGTAGTGATCCATCAGGTGTCTCTCTTATGAATAGGTTACAATCTGCTGCACCTTTCTTGAATCCAATCTTGGTAAGATAACCATCAAGTCTTTCATACCAAGCTCTCGGGGCTTGTTTAAGACCATAGAGTGCTTCCTTCAATCTGCATACCATGTCTAGTTTATCTGAAAGATTAAATCCTTCAGGTTATTCTATGTAGACTTCTTCCTTCAAGTCACCATTTAGAAAAGTTGATTTTACATCCATTTGATAAACTTTAAATTCTTTGAATGTTGCATAGGCCAAGAAAAATTTAATGGCTTCTAGTCTGCTCACAGGGGCAAATGTATCAGTGTAGTCGATTCCTTCTTTTTGTGCATATCCTTTACATACCAATCTTGCTTTGTTTCTTACTACTGTACCATCTTCATTCATCTTGTTTCTGAATACCCACTTTGTTCCAATCACATTTTTGTCACTGGGTCTAGGAACCAATTCCCATGTCTCATTCTTAATGATTTGATCTAATTCTTCTTTCATTGCATTCTTCCAATCAGATTCATTACAAGCATCTTCAACACTTAAGGGTTCAATCTATGAAAGTAAACATACCTCTTCATCTATTGATAGACTTTTTGCTTTTGATCTAGTCAACACACTGTTGCTCTGATCTCCAATGATATCATCTTTAGAGTGGTATCTAGATGTGAATTTAGGAATCTTAGGTGTTACTTCATCTTCTGTAATCTGTGATTCTTCTCTGCTTGATTCAGGGTCATTGCATGAGACATCAATGCAATCAAACATTTCTTCAATAATAGTATCTTTGCTGCTAGGCCTGGGTTCATCTTAAATCACAGGTGCATATTCATAGTACCTCTCTTGAACCATAAAATTTTCATCAATTTTTACATGAGTACTTTCAATTATCTTTTTCAATCTCAAATTGAAACATCTATATGCTTTGCTTTTTGTAGAGTAACCAAGAAAAATACCTTCATCACTTCTAGCATCAAACTTACCAA
>MU225122.1:391150-412868 GCA_018584345.1 Thuja plicata
GTAGTTGTCCAACACTTAGTAAGTTATGATGTAATCCATCAACATATAGAACATCATCTGTCTTGTTCTTTCCATCCAAAGTGATAGAACCTCTGCCTATGATAGGTTTAGGAGTGTTATCTCCAAAACTGACCATACCACCTTTACATTTGTCTAAATAAAAAAATCTATCTTTGTCACCTGTCATATGGTGAGAGCATCCACTGTCAATGATCCAATCTGTTCTGATGTTTGCTTTGGAAATTAGGTCTAACTCTTGTTCTTCCTTTTCATCTGTAATGTCCATTTCCTCAAGAAACTTTTCCATGTCTCCAAGGGCAACGAATCCAATTTCATCCTCTCCTGAATCTTCATCAGTTACACCTTCTTTAGCATGGTAACATTCCTTCTTATATTTAGGTTTGTAAACAGATCTGAACTTCTTGACTCTTGTGGGACACTTAGATGCAAAGTGACCAATCTTGTTGCATGAAAAACATTTGAATGGAAGCTATCCTTCATATTTTCCTTTTCCTTTATTTTCTCTTTTAGCAATCATAGCAATGATATCTTCTAGTTCTTCATCAACTTCTTTTTTCTCATTATGGCTAGAGATGTGTAAGGATTTCTTACCATGGACTGAGGCTTTGAAAGTTGTTTCACTTTTAGGTTCAGTCTTCAATATTGATATCTCAAATGCAGAGATTTTGCTAATCAAAGTCTCTATCTTGAATTCTTGTGAGAATTGCATGGTTTCCTCTAGAATACTTATCTTGTTTTCATAGTCTGATGTTAGGGTAGTTAACAACTTGTTCATTATATCTTCTTCTGATATTTCTCCACCATTGATTCTGATTCTAGAGACTGCTTCATTTATCCTTTGATTGTAGGCTCTAATGTTCTCTTCAGGTAACATCTCAAGACTATTGTATTTATTTTTCCATGTCTTCCTATGTGCATTCTTCGCTTGAATATCTCCTTCAAACATATCTTCTAAATACTTCCATATGGTGTATGCTCTGTCAATTTTCTTAATCTCAGAAAATTCACTATCGAATAGGGCACTGATTAGGGCTTCTTTAGCAATTGCATTATTGGTAAATGTCTCCTTTTGTATACTAGTAGAATCATCCTTTGCAAGGTCTTTTAGAGATGGAATAACAACTTCTTGTGTAGCTATCTCAAAGATCTCAAAGAAAACACACTGTAGATGTGTTATCATTTTGTTTTTCCAATCCAGATAATTTTCTTCATCGAACTTAGGGCTCTCTTTTCTGAAGTAAGACATCTGATATAACTTAAGTTTTTAGGCTTCTTCTCCAAGGCACTTGGCTCTGATACCAATTGTTAGAATAGTCCTAAAGGATAACTGAGAGGGGGGGGTGAATCAGTTATCAACCAATTTAATTATTTTCCCTTATTAACTTTAGAATACAATAAAGTAAATGCTTATTTAGATAACACAGTACACAACACACAATTTGATTATGGGGAAACTAAATGGTAAAAACCCCAGTGGGAATTAGTACCCACAATGAACTATACTTGTTTATAGTAATCCATGTTAGAAGATCTTGCAACCCTATTAGGAGTTGTTCTTTATAAAGCAATAAGTATAGTGACCTGGTTAAGGGTCTGACCCTGTTAGGAGTCTTTTACAAATAACCCTGTTAGGGGTGAGGACTCACTATCCAAAAGCTCACTACTTCAATGGTGAAGGCTACAACCTTCTGTAGAACATATATGAACTATATCTAATGATGAACTATAGAGTAGACCTATTGTCTTGATCAGTTTCAATGTATTGTAATCTTCTACTTATTCTTCACATAGACTCTTGATGAATGAACCACAACTGATATTCTACTCTGTACATTTTTTGTCTCTTTTCATATCATTCACACTTAGCATATCACAAATGACTTGCTATAAGTATCTTCCTCAAAGTATGAGATCATGGGACCTGTAAGACAACTCTTCATAACATCCTTTTTGTCTTTACTAATCACACAAGCATAATTACAACCGCGCACATATAAACTGAATAGACGCAACGCTGCACTAAGTCAACTTCACCAAATTATCTCTAACTTTGCAATATTCTTGAAACACATTAAGCGCCTTTAGATAACTATCATCAACTCATAACTAATCATGAATATACACACGCATATCCTAAAGATAGGCGCAACTCAAGAAACACATTAAATATGTCAGCTCTGAATAGATACTCTTCGAGAACTGTAATTGCCAATAACATAATTACACAACTTGACTGAAACTTCATATCTGAGTCTGCGTGTATGAACATAACATACTAAACATGTCTACAATATAAATATATCCACACAAGGCTTGATATCATCATTTTGATAAGTACATACAGAATCACTTCTATATATTATATGTTGTCATCAATGACAAACATACAATCAATCAACTGCTCAGCAACAAATCTCCAACAGTTTTTTCACCGATTGACCTCGGTCATTACAAGAATGGTGGAACAAAACACCTTAAAAACCAAAAATATTTCTATCCTATAAATGTTTCTAACCTTAGGTGCTCCTGCACCAAGGAGGAGTGTTAAGCCAAGAGGACAGGCCTATAGCTTTCTTTAGTGAAAAGCTCAATGAAGCCAAGAAGAAGTACTCTGATTATGATTTGGAGTTATATGCTCTAGTGTAGTCACTTAGGAAATGGAAGCATTATCTCCTTCCTAAGGAGTTTGTGGTGTTCACAGACAATCAAGCACTAAGTTACATTAACACATAAGAGAAATTAAGTAATAGTCACTTGAAGTGGATGGAATATCTATAAGACTACATTTATTATCAAGCAGAAGAAGGGACAGTTGAATAAGGTGGCAGATGCACTGAGTAGGAGGATGTTGATAGTTCAAGAAGTTCAACTTCAAAGTATTGGCATAGAGAGTTTCAAGGACCTCTATAGAGATGTTGAAGACTTTTCTGAAGCATATAAGGTATGTTCTGATTTCCAAAACCATTTTCACAGTCACTTTGCAAAATATACTCTTCAAAGTGGACTCTTGTTTACTAGAAACTAGTTATGTGTCCCTAAGGGTTCAATGTGAGAAAATATCATTCAAGAGAAGCACTATGGAAGCCTAAGTGGGCATTTTGGCATCAAAAAGACCATGGAGTTAGTACAGAGGTTTTATCATTGGCCCAAGTTGCCAAGAGATGTCAGAAGATATGTTGAACAATGTGTGGTTTATATGAAAGCCAAAGGGGGAGCTAGCAATGTAGGTTTGTACTAACCTTTACCTATTCCCAATAGACCTTGGGAGTGCATTAGCATGGATTTTATTGTAGGTATCCCTAAGACCAAGACAGGTTTGGGTAGTGTTTATGTGGTGGTAGATAGATTCAGTAAAATGAGTCGTTTCATTCCTTGTAAGATCACCCATGATGCCAGTTATATTGTTTATCTCTTCTTCAAAGAGATTATGAGGATACATGGACTACCCCTAAGCATTATGTCAGATAGGGATGTCAAGTTATGAGTAATTTTTGGAAGACTCTATGGAGCAGTTTGGGTACAAATTTGTCTTTTGGATCAGCTTACCATCCACAAATAGATGGTCAAACTTAGGTGATCAATAGAGTGTTAGGTATTTTGCTTAGATTCCTAACTAAGAAATATGGGCAAACATGGGATCTAGTGATTCCACAAGTTTAGTATGCCTATAATGATAGTGTTAATCGGACTACTGGAAGAAGTCCTTTTGAGATAGTGTATGGGATGCATCGAAGGGGAGTGTGTGAACTTAGATATTTAGGAGCTATGGAGTATAGAAGTGGTCATGCAAAGGATTTCTCTCAGACAATGATGGAGATACAAGAGAAAGTGAAGAAGACTATCATAGAGGCTACCCACAAATTGAAATCTAAAGTGGATGTTTCAAGAAGATATGTACAATTTTTAGTAGGAGACTATGTCATGGTTCATCTAAACAAGTCAAGGTTACAGAAAGAAATTCCAACTAAGTTGCAGATGAAAAGAGTGGGACCATATAAGGTGTTCGCCAAATATGGAGAGAATGCCTATAAGGTGGAGCTTCCCTCAGATTTGAGAATTTCCCCAATGTTCAATGTGGAAAACTTGGTGAAGTTCAAGGGACCATTGTTATACATGAACCAGACCAGCAAGGAGACATTGGAAGATGTCAGTACTGAGGTTTTACCTCCCAAAACCAACCTCCAAGTAGAGAGGATCTTAGAATCCAGGGTGAAGAATTCAACTAGACACAGAATATACATGGATCATCTGGTACAGTGGAAGGATCAACCAGAATCTGAAGCTACATGGGTGGGAGAAGGTAACTTCAAGAAATTTGGCATTGATTTGTCTCTAATTTCTCTTCATGTTCCTTGAAATTTGTAGAGGGGGAGAATGGTGTAGAGGGGGTGAATGGTGCAGGAGAACCCATGGGTTGCTTAGACAATCTAAGTTAAATTTTGTTGTGTGTGATCTTTTAAGGAATTTTGGAACTTTTTCCTTAAGTTCATGTTGACCATAGTAGAGAGTACAATAGGGTTTGGTCTATAGAGTCTTAGGACCTTTTTGTAAGTTGCAATTAGGGGCTAGAAAGTTGTAAAGCCTCTTGACTTGCACAAGTAGGATGATGATGTCAGCATGATGTTAGTAGGATCTATAATGGGTTATAACCATGTTTCAACCATGGTTAGGGTCTTTGGTAAGGTTTTGTGAGCATTGAAACTCGTTTAGTTGATTTTGCAAGAAATTGTCAAAAAGATGTAAAGTTGCATTTTGCAACTTTGCAACTTTGAAATGTTGCTCAGACAACATTGTCAAGTTTTTACAACTCGATTAAAAAGATCCCTAAGAGGAAAATAACTACCTAACCACCCTACATAAGACATGAATAGACCAAGATGCAAGGTCGGACACCCTTTGTTCGGACAGTGATTTGGAGAAATCAAGATTTGGTGTTGTTTTGTATGCAATTTTCAGTTATTTCATGATAGTAGGTAGTTAATGGATTGAAGCTTGCACTGTAACTCATGCATGGATTAGAGTAGGTGTTTTATTAATTATGTGTTCCATTAGATAGGTTTTTTTCTTTGTTTTGTGTTCTTTTTGTAAATAAGTTTGGTTTGGCATTGTCATTGGTTCAATCCAGGTAGTGTGCAAAGATGGAGTTCTAACTCACTTTCCCACCATCCATTTTATATGGCCTCTTGGTAATAGTGAGTAGACTCCATGTACATATATTGTGCAAGAGCTTGGGCCCTAAAATGTAGAGGAGTGAATTTTAATTTCTTTCCCTAGGTGAGCCAGTGGTGAGCCCGGCTAGGGAAGACCAAGTTGCAGAGAGAACAACTTGCAGAGGTGGATAGCTAGAGCCAAAATTCCTTTTGGAGAATGAATTTATGATTCTTTCTAAGCATTGGTAAGAAGGATATGGTCACACCAATCCAATTGATGGTCTAATTAATTCCATCTTGTTCAAGAGCTAGTGAAGACTTTAAAAACCCCTAAAATCACTCATTTTGAGTTAGGGTACTGTACGGAAGGTGGTGACCCCAAGACCCCAAAAATCCTTGAGGAGTTGGTAAATTTTCCAAGAATCCCAAGAAAATTTTCAGGGTTCCTTTGGAAGGGTTGGGAGAAAATCCCCATTTTCTCATAGTAGGAGACCTTATAGGGCTACTAGTTGTATCGTCTTAAAATGGAATCACTTCCATTTTGGTAGGTTTAGCACCCTTTTTTAGTAAATTTTCATATTAGATTTTCATTTAGGCTGCACATGCACTTGATTCTACATTTCTAGGTGAAATTAGGGTTAGGATCCTTTGGGTCCTCTTTAATTTCCCTTTTCTGTGACTTCTTTTTTGGGTAGAACCTATGTATTGGCTCTCCTAAATCTTCATCATACTTACTCTTTGGCCTTCGTGCCTCTATCCAACATACTGGTATGTTTCCTCATCTTCCAGGGTCCCCAGTTGACCTGGGAATCCTACAGATTTCCCAAGGAGACCAGCTTGAAACCTCAGTTCTGAATTGAGTTCATCCTTGACCTAGGTCAAGGTCGACGTTGACCTTGACCTCTATCAGGTGGTGGTCCCCACTTTCAAATTTGTAGCCTATCGGGGTTCTAAAACTTAAAATAGGTCCCCGAGTCTGGATGCGGAATTTTTTTCCCCGATATTCAGATTAATAAATCCCCTCCTTGGTTGGTGATTATAATTGGACCATAATTCAAGGTGAAATTTGAATTTTGGTCTCTTACATTGCCCTAGGAGGTCTATATTGAGATCTCTATATAAACACTCTCTTTTGCCTTCATTTGGACATGAAAAAGAACTGTAAGATGATATGATGCAATTAATATATGACATGATGATGATGTAAGAGAGACTTCTTCCTTCCTTCCTTCTTCTTGGATCCACCATTTTCAACCTTCAAGAATTCAAAAGATGTTATCATGGGGTAGAAACTACGGATTGTGAGTCTGGTAGGAATACTTTAGCCTTGGGGGCTTGATATGCTTTCTTTATCATATTCAAATCTATGCATTGCTTTCTCATTTTCAATTCATGTTAGGGTTTTAATCTACAGGATTAGATCTTGGCATTACACATTCAAAACTATTTCAAAGAGAAACACACACACATACATTCTACTATATTCGGCTATTCACGGAGGTGGAGATCACCAAAATGGGGGTTTGACTAAGGAAAAACCCTATATAGCCACCCCAAAACCCCTCTTTTTTAGATATTTGCAGGTGTTGTTTCAGGAGTTACAGGTTCAGGAATAGTGGAACAGAGCACAGATCCGGATACCCTTTTCAGAAAACTTTCGGGATCCAAAAACATAATTCCTGTCAGAGACTTTTTAGGTCGATTCTGCCCTAGGTCAGAATTGGAAATTATGGGTCAATGGTGACATTGACTTGAGGGTACAAATCAGAACTATTTTAGAACAAAAAAATATTTTTGCATTTTGTTCATTTATGCGTTTCCATTCCAGACTTGGTCTCAGATTTTCCAGAAAATCAACATAGGCCTCACAAAATTGCAATTTCTGATATGTTATGATGTGAGGTAGGTATTTTACTCCATTAATCTTTGCTTTAATTTTCAATTCTATATCCATTATCAAATATAAATTAAATGTAAATGGTTAAATTATGGCATTGGTCTCTTTTATATATGAATCTCTATTGTGCAAAATCTATTTAGGAGTCCATCCATATTTTATACCTTACACTAGCCTATTAGGCATATTTTGTGAAAGATTGAATAAATCGACTAAATGGTTGGACTAGGTGGGACGCTTAACACCCCTAGTTGAGTGAATTAGCATAGTTCAAGACACCTCCACACCTCTGCAATATTAATTTATGCATATGGATGTTGCAAGCCTTTAAGTTTGTGTAAAGGCAAGAGTTTGTAAAGCTAGAATGCACCAAGTGTAGACTTGGTTGATTGGATATTTCTTGTTAGTTGGGTTAGCTAGAATAACCAGGGGATAAACATTAGTTGAGGGTCCTATAGGTGCCAAGGAGTGTGGTGAATACACCCTACAAGTCTCTTGTGAAGACTAGGAGCATGAATCATGATTGATTCATCCAACCTCCCTAACAGAAACCATTGAGCTCTGAAGATGATAAAAGCCTCAAGAGACCCTCTATCTAAACTCATCAGCCTATAAGGGTTGGAATAATAGTTTTATCCCACAAAATATGATGCTCATAAACAAAGTGGGGACATTATAGAAAAGCATATAACTTACCAACCAGTGTGTCTCTTGTTACATTTGTCACCATCTAGATCTCTTCAATAATAGAAACCCTATGTCTGTAAGTAGGAGACAAGGACCTTAGCACCTTAGAAACAATATTTGTTTCCTCCAATGTTCCACTAGTTTATTTGATTCCAAAAATAAGCTCATTGATCTTTTGTATGTAAGAGGCAATGTTCTCATCTTCTTTCATCTTAATTTTCTCATATTTCCCTTTCAAACTCTGTAACATAGCTTGCTTCACAAAGGCATCTCCCTCATGTAAAGTTTCCAACTTTGTCCACATCTCATGTGCAGTCTCCAATTCTATAACATTTTTTTACTCAGTATAAGACAAGGTACTAAAAAATGCTTCCTTAGCTCTGATGTTATGTTCAAACTTCTTCTTCTCATCTGCAGTACCAGTAGAAAGATCTATAGGAGGATTGAAAATTTTCTCAGTGATATCCCAGTAGTCTTATCCAATGCATCCCAAGTGAGTCTTCATGCATCCTTTCCATATAGAATAGTTAGTGCCTTAAAATCTCGTATGGTCCTTCTTAAAAGTTGTCATCCCCACACTCCTCAAGCAAAAAAATTTCCCAAAGAGGAACTAGGCTCTAATACCAATTGATAGAAACAAGAAAACACACAACTGAGGGTGAGGGGGTGAATTAGTTATGTCCAATCACTTCAAACTTTAACCAACTTTAATATTAAACCGTGCAAATTTGAATAATAGACAATGAAGCATAGATCCAAAACACATCAAGAACACATAACACCAATAATTTTTGCATGGAAAACCAATTTATGGGAAAAACCATAGTGGGGATAGAACTCACAAGATGATGTACTCTATTAAAAGCAATATACCATGTTAGGAGCATTACAATGGGAATGCCCTTGCATCCAGACACAATGCCTAGAGCTCACTACTAAAATATAATAAGGGCTACAACCCTGAGGAAGGCCAACTTCCTTACAACAATCTCATGGACAACAATCCACAAATTATGAAATGGATAATAACACATTCAAAATGTCTGGATTAGTTCTATTGAATTACACATTAAAAATCAAATCTGTACCTAAATTTCATATTCTACTCATACATCTTCTTCGCACACTCATACATGATCCACAAAGGGATGCAATTATATTTATATAATTCATTAACCTCAAAATAATAAACAAGGTCGAATCAACCTTAACACCTCATTACAAAATATTTAATAAAATATACTGCAATATCCAATGCGATCCAATGTATGTCTTCCAAGACATAGAAATAATCAAAAATCTTCAACCTCGAACATGCTATAGCTCCAATAATTACACCTCGACCCTTCGCAACATGCTAAACCATCATGTCAGCAAAGAACATGAAAAACATTTACTCGCCAAATGAAAAATCACCAAATGCGATCACCTTGATCAATACAATCTAGCAACATGAACATAACGCGATTTAGAAATATCAACAAGCACCATAAAATGCCACAGTTTCATCCACAACAACTCTATCTCATAATTCATCACCTTCTCTAAACTGATCACCAAGAACACTAACAGGAACCTCTGTCAATCAAGAAAAATAGCTTACAAATCTCCAAATCACAAACCAATCAAGTTGATAACACACATCCATGTCCCAAACATATCATAGGGTCAACATACCAAAATATTGCAATGTCGAACCACACCAAACCAAATTCTATCACATTATCTCCATAGAACATCTCATAATGCTCGTACCAGCTCATAAACCAATAACTCATTGAAATCAACATGCAAACCTATGTACATTAAAATGAATTAATTAAAAGCATCCCTAAATCCAATCATATGTTTGTAGAATATGATCTTCAATGCAATAGCCATACCAAACCAATCATCTCATTGAACATCATAGGAACATTGTCACAAAAAGTAGGAATATGTTGACATCAATGACAAAAAAGTAATGTCAATACTGTTGGTTTACCCTACTAAAGATGGTTTATTGAGCGGGGGGATGAATATGAAAATATTGAACTTTAATACTTTAAATCTAAACCTTTGATTCAACTTGGTGAGTCAAATAATAGCAGCAACTGAAACTTTTAAACTCTTCACAAACTTGATTAAAAACATATAACATAATCAAATAACATTCATATTTATCAAGCATCACATATAACACCATATTTAACGAGGAAGCCCCAATTTGGGAGAAACCTCTATGGAAATTGTCACCCACAAAAATAAATACTCTTCTGAAGTATGATCGATTAAGAGCCAATCCGGTTAAATATTACAATGCACATTTGTTAGATGTGACCCTATTAGGGGATTTACCTTAGACCTATTAAGATCTTCACCCTCTTAGGAGTGGCCTGGTTAAAGGGCTTAAACATTTATCCTAGAATGTTACATTTCTCAAGGATTTGCAAAAGGACTTGTTATGTCCACTCAGTTAAGAGATTTCCTATTAAAAATGTTAGTAAGCAATAGTGTACTAATTTGAATTGTGATTCTACAAGTATACTTTGCTTGATCATATCCTTTGTTCACTCTCTGAAACTTACTAGCACCAAAAACTCATCAGTCTCTCCTCTGGACTGGTTATCCAACTCTTTGATTACTCTGCTCGGTAGCCCTTCAAGTATTCACTTCACCAGCAACTCTATATAAACATACAAACTCATCAATATATAGGCCTTTGTTTTCCTCTTAATCCTATTGATTCATTTTTCCCTTAATTGTGCTCAGCCATCTGATCATCTCAAATGAACTGATACAATGTATTTGCAACTCAGTTAGGTGGTTAACCTTGTCTCGTGACTTGCACTTTTTCTTGGAACTCACAACTTTCTTTTGTCACTTAATCTACATCACTCATTTTGAACTTGAATTTTCATGACCGTAGATCTTGTAACAAAATTTGCCTTTGTCCTTACCATCTTCTTTATCTATGTTCCTTCGCATTAAATTCATTATGTTCCTTCAATCCAATTTATGTTCATGCTTTGTTATGTGCTCAGTGACTTCGGTGAATATCTTCACTCAGTGTCTGACTTTGCTCGGTTACCAACCTTGCTTGGTAACTAACCTTGCTCAGTTGTCAACTTCGCTTGGTGACTATTTTTGCTTTTCTCGACTGACAAACACTTCACTGCTCGGTAACTAGGTTTTTCCCTTTACCAACTTGACCTTTCAGCTTTACCAACTTAAAAACATCAAATGTTAACTAAAACAACTATACCAATAGTTCATTATCATTGTCTGATCTTTATTATCTACCCAATTAAGTTCCTCTCCGGTTGATATGGAAACATAATATAAACCAAAAATCAATTGCTTGACATAAATGACGAACTAACAACTGATCTAACCATTCTACTTGCTTGTATTCTTTTGAACTCGGTCTTTATCACCATTACCATCAGTTGGTTAACAATCTCCCTCTTTGGCATTGATGGAAACACTATCAATTGATGATGGTATACTTTGATCTCTCTATACTATCTCAGCTCCCTCTTAGCTTGTTCTTCCTCTTTTCCTTCTGTTACATTCTCCCTCTTACATGTAGTCTCATTTACTTGTATTCATCACTTACTTACCCCTTGTACTTACTTGTCCCTTGTGGAGTCATAAATTACATACTTCTCCCTCTTTAACAACAATGCCAAAGATCTGTACTCCCAAAATATTGTTCAGGTAGTGAATCATACCTTGCATTCACAGATTTCTCTTTGCATACATAAATCCTTTAGCAACTTTAGGCACCACCTAAAGTGTGATCACTCAGCATCAACTCAAAATTTAGATATTCTAATATGTTCTAGAATTGATGCAACATGCCTCCTGTATTTAATGAATATTGTATAGGGGTAGGGGCCCTAATTTACCTCTAAGATACTCAAAAGAATCCTTCGGTAGTGACTTGGTGAATATGTTGGCAAGTTGTTCTTTTGAATTCACATATTCCAACATTAAAATCTTGTCTTGTACTAGCTCTCTCAAGTAGTGATACTTGATAGATATGTGCTTGATCTTTGAGTGCATTACTAGATTCTTTGATATGTTTATTGTACTTGTATTTTCACAATAGATAGTAATTGGATCAGTGATCTCTTCTTGCATACCTTCCAGTAGTTTTTTGATCCACACAATATTTGCATAATTCATAGCTGCAGCAACATACTCAGCCTTGGCAGTAGACTCTGATATACAACTTTGTTTCTTGCTTAGCCATGTAACTAGTCCTTCTCCTAAAAAGAAAGCTCCTTCGCTTGAACTCTTTTTGTCATCAATGTTTCCATCCCAATCAACATCAGTATAGACTTTCAAGTCAAAGTCTCCTCCTTTATTTTATAGTAGGATGAAATCTTCAATGCCTTTCAGATATCTAAAAATTCTCTTAACTGCAGACATATGTGTTTCCTTCATATCAGAAGAAAACCTTGCAACAATTCCTACTGCATTAGCAATATCGGTTCTATTGTGCACTACATATTGAAACTTACCAATCATGGATTGGTAGAGTGTCTCATTGACTTCTTGTGATTCATCCTCTTTGGATAAATTTTAGCCAGTGGCCATTAGTGTTCCAACTGGTTTTGAGTCATCTATACCAAAGGTCTCTAGGATCTCCTCGATATATTTTTCTTGTGTAATATAGATCCCATCCTTTACCTATTGAATTTGAAGTCCAAGAAAGAACTTAATCTCTCCAATCATAGACATTTCAAACTCCTTTCTCATCTCCTCAGCAAAAGATCTACACAATGTTTCATTGCCTCCAAATATAATGTCATCAAAAAATATCTCATCAATTAAAACTTTATTATTACTATCACATTTCAGATACACATTATTGTTGTCACTAGTTCTTTGAAATCCTATTTTGATTAGATATGAATGCCATCTTTCATACCATGGTCGGGGTACTTGTTTCAAGCCATATAATGCTTTGTGCAATTTTCATAACATGTCTCAGTTAGTATTCTCAGCAAATCCTTCAGCTTGTTCAATATAGACTTCCTCTTCAAGAATACTGTTGAGAAATGTAGACTTAACATCCATTTGATAAAATTTGAATCTCTTATAAACCACATATGCTAGTAAAATCCTTACTCCTTCTAATATAGAAAAATGTGCAAAATTTTCACCATAGTCAATTCCTTCTTTGTGTGCATACCCCTTGCAAACTAATCTTGCCTTGTTTCTGATAACATTACCATGCTCATTCAGCTTATTTCTGAAAATCTACTTATTATCGATTATATTCTTATCTTTTGGTCTCGGTACCAAAGTCCATGTATTATTATTTTAAATTTAATCTATCTCTTCCTTAATTTCTTTCATACAATCTTCACTTTCTAAAGTGTCTATTACTTTTCTTGGTTTGATTTCAGATATCAAGCATGTGTTTTCTCTTACCTTGCTTCTTGTTAGAACTTCAGCAGTCTTGTCTCCAATGATTTTACTCGGCGAGTGGTGTCTCTTTACATAATTTTCCAACACATGATCGATAGTCATTGGTATCCCTTCATTTCCATCATTTGGTGGAAGCTCTCTCTGCTCATCTTCTTCCTCAGTTTGTTCTTTCGATAAGGTGTCAGGAATCTCGATTTGTACATAAACAAATCTTTGATAATCCTCAGGTTCCTTCTTGTTGTCTTCATAATTCTTCTCTGCAAATTCATTAATCCTCACATTTTCACTTTCTACAATTTTGTTAGTAATCTTATGCAAACATGTTTAGGCTTTGCTCTTAGTAGAATATCCCAAAAATATTCCTTCATCTCCTTTAGAGTCAAATTTTCCATCTCTTGCATCTTTAATAATATAAAACCTACTTCCAAATACTTTTAAGTAACTTGCATTTGGTTTGTGTACATACCAGATCTCATAAGGTGTTTTTTATCTCCCTTCTTTAGTTGGAATCGGTTAAGTGTATAAGCAACAATGCTGACTATTTATCTCCAGAAGGTTTGATAAATCTCATTCTCAATCATCGGTGTTCTAGCACAATCCACAATGGATATCTTTCTCCTTTCATCTATACCTTTTTGTTGTGGTGTTTTCATTGTAGAAATTTCCCTCTTAATACCATGTTCATTGTAGAAGAGTGTAAATTCATCAGATCTCAGACATTTAACTTGTCTCCCTATTTCTTTTTCAACTCTAGCCTTGTACCACTTAAATATTTGAAATGCATCAGATTTTTCTTTTAAAAACATAACTGAGATCATTCTAGAATAATCATCAATTAATAATATGAAGTATCTATCTCCATAGTAGATTTGTGTTCTCATGGGACCACATAGGTCGGTGTGTACCAATTCTAATATACCTTGTGTACTATAGGTTTTGCTTGTAAAGCTTGATTTAGTCATCTTACCTACTTGACATCCCTTACACATTACATTCTCAAGTTTGTCTGGACTTGGTAGGCCTCTTACTATGTTCTTCTTACTCACTATGATTAAGTTCTCAAAATTAACATGACATAGCCTTTTTTGCCATGGCCATACATATTCAACCTTAGCAAACAAATGAATTTTTATGGATGTATCAAGGTATAATAAGTTACCTTTAGATTGATCTCTGGTAGCAATCAGACTTCCATTCTGATAAATTACTTTGACCTTCTTGTTTTGAAATTTTCGTCGATCACATGTATTGTTCAGCACAATTATAGAACCTTTTCCCTTCATAGGATAAGGGGCATCATTTAAAAATCTCACATTACCACCATTATGATCTTTCAAAGTAATAAACTTATTAATATCACCAGTCATGTGGTGTGAGCAAACATTGTCTATAATCCATGTATCATTTTTACTTACTTGTGATATTAGGGATTTTTCTTCAATGTACCTTTCTTCATCAAATTCATCTTTAATAGAAACATAAACAACTTCTTCTTCTTCATCGTCAGTGTCATCATTAGATGAACCTCCTTCAACAATGTATCATGCTTTCTTTCCTTTGTTCTTGAAATCTATGAATCTTCTAAATTTGTTCTTAGTCTTGTTGTTGTCTCTGTTATCTTTCTTATCATTATTGTCAAGACAATTAGAAGCTATGTGACCAATCTTTTTACATAAAAAACATTTCAAAGGTAGCTTACCTTTGTATTTTCATTTACCGCTTGGTAGTCTCCTAGTCAATAATGCTTCAAATTCAGCTTCATTTTTTTCATCTTCAGTATATAGATCTTCAAGCTCACTCTTACAACTATGAAATCTTTCACTAACACTACTTGCATATCACTAGATTTATAATCTCTATACTTCCCAATAGTCAAAGATGATTTGAATTCAAATTCAATCTTAGAAGTAGTAGGCAAACTAATATCAAAATCATTGATCTCAAAAGTAGTTAGCTTACCGATTATAGCATCCAAAGTAACAACCATCTGTGGAATGGATATCAACTCTTGAATAGTAGACACTCAGATGACATAGATAGGTAGCAATGTTCTAAGCATCTTTCTCGTAACATCTTCTTCATTAATGGTTCCACCAACACCTCTAATAGCAATAGCAATCTCCTTTAGTCTTGTGTTGTATGCAGTAATGTTTTCTCCTTCTTTTATTTTCATTGATTCAAACTTTCCTCTTAAGCTTTAAGCCTTAGATTTTTTAACATGTTGATCTCTACCAAAAACTAGTGTAATCCTATCCCACATCTGCTTAGCAGTATCACAACCTTCCATATCATTGAACTCTAGGTCGGTGAGAGTAGAAGCTATCTCTATCATCACTTGTGCATGTTCTTGTCTTTCTCTTATCTGCTCAAGTGTTAGAGGATCAAATGGTGGAGGTGAGTACTCATTGTCAAGATGATTCAGTGCATAAGCTCCAATACCAGATATGTGAACCCTCATTTTGTTCTACCATGTAGAAATTTATTCCTATTCAACTTCGGTGCTTCCCTCTTATACATCTTTGGATCTTTAACTCAAGTACCTTTAAGCTTATCTTCTTAGAGAAATATCTCTAATACCAATTGTTGGTTTACCCTACTAAAGATGGTTTATTGAGAGGGGGTGAATCAGAAAATATTGAACCTTAATACTTTAAATCTAAACCTCTGATTCAACTCGGTGATTCAAATAACAGCAGTAATCAAAACTTGTAAACTCTTCACAAACTTGATGAAAAGCATATAACATAAGAAAATAACATTCACAGTTATCAAGAATCACATGTAACACCAGATTTAAAGAGGAAACCCAATTTTGGAAAAACCTTTGTGGGAATTGTCACCCACAAAAAGAAATACTCTTCTGAAGTATGCTCGGTTAAGAGCCAATCCGGTTAAATATTACAATTCACATTTGTTAGACGTGACCCTATTAGGGGATTTACCTTAAACCTATTAAGATCTTCACCCTATTAGGAGTGATATGGTTAGAGGGCTTAAATATTCATCCTATAATGTTACCTTTCTCAAGCATTTACAAAAGGAATTGTTAGGTCTGCTTGGTTAAGAGATTTTATATTACAAATCTTAGTAAGAAATAGTGTACTAATTTGACATGTGGTTCTGTAACTATACTATGCTTGATCAGATCCTTTTTTCTATCTAAAACTTACTGGCACCAACAACTCATCAGTCTCTCCTCTGGACTGGTTATTTAAACTCTTTCACTACTCTGCTCGGTATCCCTTCAACTATTCACTTCGCCAGCAACTCTATATAAACATATAGAATCATAAATATATAGGCCTTTGTTTTGCCTCTTAATCCTATTGATTATATTTTCCCTCAATTTTTCTCTGTCATCTGATCATCTTAAATGAATTGATACAATGTATTTGCAACTTGGTTAGGTAGTTAACCTTGCCTCGTGACTTGCACTTTTTCTTGGAACCTACAACTTTCTTTTTCCGTTTAATCTACATCACTAATTTTGAACTTGACTTTTAATGATCGTAGATCTTGTAACAAAATTTTACTTCATACTTAGCATCTTCTTGATCTTTGTGCCTTCACATTAAATTTTTTTTGTTCCTTGAATCCAATCTCTTTTTTATGCTTTGTTCTGTGCTCGATGACTTTGGTGAATATCTTCACTCAATGTCTAACTTCGATCGGTTACCAACCTTGCTTGGTACCTGACCTTTCTTGGTTGTCAACTTCACTCAATGACTATTTTTTCTTTGCTTGACCAAAATAGACATCACTACTCGGTAACTAGGTTGTTCCCTTTACCGACTTGACCTTTCTGCTTTACTGACTTAACAACATCAAATGTTAAGTAAAAACAATTATACCAATAGTTCCTTATCATTATCTAATCTTTATTATTTGCCCTTAAGTTCCTCTCTGATTGGTATGGCAACTTGATATAAACCAGAAATCAATTGCTTGATATCAATGACAAACTAACAACTAATCTAATCACTCTACTTGTTTGTATTCTTCTAAACTTGTTCTTTATCACCATTACCATCAGTTGGTTAACAAACACATATATGTGTGATATACCAACAATATATACATGAATAAACTAATGAATGGAGTATGGGAGGATGTGATGTTACTCCAAAAAATGTGTGGATTGAATGTGAAGATTGAGTAATGTGAAAAAGCAAGTGCAAAAGTGTGAATTGTTGTATTTGACAGAAAACTTTAAGAAGATAATTAGGAGATCCTACCTTTTTCAGATTTTCTTTGTGTCTTCTATACGATAGTATGCTCTCTATGTATCATTCTGGAGATCTATATTTTTGTGAAAAATCTCTTAGGAATAGTGAGTTCCTTAGTAGTGTGCCTAAAACAAATGGAACAATAAGTTCCCTGGATTTTGGCCTAGAGCTTTGTAATCAATTATTTCATATAGTGAGTAATATTCTCATTGTGTATTTTCTTACATTGGGTTTTATATGTGATTATGGTGTTCATGTATATGTGTCTTATTATTATGTGATTTTTTAATAATTAGTTGGATTGATAATTTGTAACTGAGAAACTACGACATAACTAGTAAAATGTGTTTATGCAGCATCCATAGGTATTCAACATTGAGGTTCCCTATTGGAGAAGTGTAAAGGACAAGGTGACCCATGCACTCATATGAAAACATTTTAAACTTTGTGTACCAACTTAGCTATGAAAAAAGGCTTCATCTAAAACTTTTCTATTGTTCCTTGAAAGATATAGCTTTGGAATAGTTTTGCTCTTTGTCTAGATATTTAATTACTTATTTTCAACAATTGGGTGATGCTTTTGTCTAACATTTTCAAAATAATATTGGTCCACAAGTTGCTTTGACTAATTTGGTGTATTATAAACAATGTGTTAAAGAGAAATTAATTGGTTTCATTGGTAGATATAAACACTTGTATTTAAAAATTACTTATCTTATTTGTGATGATTATGTTCAAAGAACTTTCATTAAAAATTTGCAAAAGAAATTAGAGATAAGATTTTATTTACAAAATTCAATTCTTTCACCTACTTGTGCACAACACTTTATAAATGACAATATCAAGTGAATCAATATGAACCTTCTTCATAATTGACTCTGATATATAGGAATTAGTATGTTCCCTTTCAAAACTTTTTTATATACATTAGAGATGTTTTTTAAGCATAGTATATAAAATTATGTCAACTTATTGTGTTGGTAGCCTTTAGCTACAAATTAGAGTTCTATTCAACTAATATATATGAGTTCCTACCCCTCGGTGCATTTCAAAAATAGCTACATCAAAAAGCTATAAGGCTTAATACTATGTATGTATACTATAAGAGTTTGGTACAATATTATAAACAACATTACAAAATATATTAAAATAGTGGTAAAATTAAAGGTTCCTATTGGCATTGAAGGATTTTGGTATATATGAATCTCTATGAGGTGTTTTCACAGTAAGATCATCATTGGATATTACCTGTTTTCATCTTGTTCCTTCACCATCATTGGTGAAGAATCTTGTTTTACCCTTTCCTTTGTCCATTTTGTTCTTGTATTTATTTTCTTCCTAATTATACTTCTTGATAAACTCAAGTAGACATTGCATGAAGGGTTTGCTTTCTTCCTTGTTAAATCTCCACATTTATTCATGTATTACCTTTAAGGAGTTTTATTGTAACTATACCATCTTCCAACAACTTCAAGAAATTATGAATTGAGTTAACTAGTGTGACAATTACCTATGAGGAAACAGAGAGGAAAATGACTCTCTTTGATGCAAAACCAATAGGGAAACAAGGACTAAACAATCCACACACACAATACTCCTTCCATAGACCAAAAAATAGGTCTTTAACCTAATGTGCCTTAATACTAATACCCACATCAAGTGCCCCTTGTGATACAACTTCTCACATCAAATGCCCCATGGAAATCTAGGTGCACAAGGTATCCTTACTCCAATGTTCAAGAGAATTGATTAGACTCCACCAAACATCCTATTCTAACTTCAAAGTACCAACTTGACACTAATAACCCACCAATTAGGTCTCACTAAAGTTCCAAGGGTAAGAATCCTAATAGAGGCCTAGTTCCTACTAGCCCTACTACAGAGGTTTTAGGTACTTAACTTCCAATACTTACAAACAACCCACCAAAAACATTATAGTTTGGAGTACCCTTTTAGACATTACACAACATATGTCAGAATATACTCTTGACTCCTCAATACAAGGTCCAAGGTATTGACTGACTGCATAGACCCAGTATGCCTAATTGGGCACTTTTACAAAGCAAATCCTTTGTCTTGGATTGTCCCCTCCAAACTAATCATAGGGACATGTCTGTACATCTCCAAAACCACCAAATCTAATCTTATCTTGGGTCTAATCTGTAATCACCCAAAAATGGTGTACAAAACCATAAGCCCCCAATCTCGATTATTCATCAAGAAAACCATAATCTTGATTAAATTTCCTAAGTCCTAATAGATCTAATTTGACCTAAACCCTAGGTCCCATTTGATTATTGAACTTGATCAACCTAATACTATTTATTTTATTAATGTCTTAGGATATTAATTAAATAAATAAGAATTGTCAATAAATCACAAAAAGGGATTAAATTAATTATGACATCACAATTCAGAGAAACATGCATTAAACCATTTAAATAATCCAAAAGATTGATCAAATCAGTTAAGTTCAGTCAATTGGTTATTATTTTGGAAATAATAAATCAGTTTAGTTAACTAATCATTACCTCCTTATCATTTTGGAGATAATTCCAAAAAAATTTGCTAACTCGTCATTAAATTTTGAAACTTCCAAAATGACTAATTAAGTATTGGAGTTAACTAATTCTTCAACTTTGAGTCTCGACTAATCAAAATAGTTACACACAGATTGTGCTAGTCTGGGATTAATCTCAATCGTTAATTATTAATCAATCTCGTCTATCCACTTTCAAGAGGATTTTTATATAATCAGGCCTCCATTCTTCTAAGAAAGAGAATTGCGAAGTAGAGAAACATTTTCAAGTTAATTATAGATTGTTGTTATTGCTTATCATTATCATAGCTCATTTAGATTACTTGCATTCGCATAATCAAAACATAGGAATCTTACTTTCATTTTCTCAAAAGATGGATTAATTTTAGATTACTTTGGATGAACTTGAATTTCATTTAGCTTAGCTTTAAAAATCCTTCGTTTGGATAGAGTCTACAGTCACTAGATTTTGCAATGATCTGAGAGAAAAATTCATACTCCTATCTAGTAGAAGGCAATGAGTCACCTTGGTTGATTTGTGCTTAATTAGTTTACTTTATTTGATCAATCATGCAATGATTCATTGAAGTGTTTGTGATGTTAGATAAGACACATTTTCACAGACACATAATCCACTCTCCAAGCTCTTTGAAATCACTTTTGATTTCAAACCAAAACCAGTCACATAGGGATGCTTGGTTCTTTAATGCTCATAAATCCTTGATGCCACCATCTTCCTATCCAAAACCACCATGATTCTTGATAAGGCCAAATTATTGCCTTTATTTTTTATAATTTAAAATACTCTATTCTAGTTTTTGACAAAACATTTGAGAGCCTAGCAAGTCAAAACTTGTGATAAAGTCCAGATAGAACTGATAAACCATGGGTAGATGTTTGTGACATATTTTGCTAATATTATACATATAGTGTAGTATTTCATAAAACCATCAGACTATATGTTATAATATCTAGATTTAATTTGATTAAGCTTGCTTGCATGAATATTTCCGCATCATAACTAACTTGACAGGAGAGAAAGTGGTTGTAGAGTGGTTGACAACATTCAAGGAAGACTGTTGAGGACCAGCTACGACGAAGTGATCATCACAGCACCAAGAAACATGGCTGCTACAATGGAGGAGCCATTATTCTAGGATGCGGGGATGTAGTGTTTCTATATTCCCTCTGTAATTTATTATGTTGAACTGGTCGCCTGAGCTTTATTACCCACACCGCGGGCTATTGCATTTCCATCTTCTTCTCCGGCATGTTTTCAGCAAGATAGTTTCTTTTATGTTTTGTAATAAGTGTTCGATACTCTATATATAGGGATTGGACTGATAGTTTTAAGTTAGATAGGAAAGTTAGAGAAAGAAGTTTTTGGAAGAAAAATGTTGTATCTTACAGCAATCTATTTCCAAGTTTCATGTATTATTTCTATGTAATGAGTTTTTGAAATACAATGAAGTGATTCTTGGTTTACATTCTGTGTTAATAGATTAGCAGAAACCAACCAAGGGGGCCCACTTGGGAGGCGGAATAGGTTAGAATAGAATAGATTTCCTTCCAGCATTTCCAGCATTTCCAATATTAAAGATAGAAGTTACAATTTCTTCCTACAGCATCGTACCTTGTGAATGTTCCTGTAGCATCTGCAAGAATAGTTATAATGGATGTTCTAGGCTGAAAGTATAGGTTTAAGTAGAGTTTGCAATTTCTAGCATTCATTTTAGTAAGGAGATAAATGTATTCTTTTCCTGCAGCACTAGTGTAG
>MU225122.1:412918-423158 GCA_018584345.1 Thuja plicata
CAATTTCTAGCATTCATTTTAGTAAGGAGATAAATGTATTCTTTTCCTGCAGCACTAGTGTAGGTTTCTTTTATGCATTTTTACCTTCCTGCAGCATAAGCAGAATGACTCCTTAAGGAACCTAGTGTACATATCGTGCCGACCATTTCAAGTATACATCCCTGGGTTGAAAAGTTAAATGCACCTCATAATGGGAGAAGTAGTCCTTAGATTAAATAAACCATTCCTAAGAAAGGCCTTGAGCATGATTATTCCACACCTATTGTGAGGCGGTTCATTTTTGGTACCGCTGTCGGGGATGATGTCAAGCTAGGAACATTTTTGAGTCATTTTTTTTCATTCCTAGATTAGTTTTTAGATTTGTATCCCTAAAAATTGCTTCACAAGTGTGAATAATTCAATTGCATGCATCGAAGAGAAAGGTGACGAGATGAATATGGCAGATTTCTCCCAGCAGAGTCTGCTAATTTGAACGAGGAAGTTGAAGAAGTTGAGTTACCCTTTGAAGACGCAAGCCCCGACTTTTCTACAGCATCTTCCTCCAGAGTAGAACCACTTGATATAAGTGGCTTCCAACCTTTTGCAGAAATCTTGGCCAGCTTTCTAGATAATTCCAGCCCAAATCCACCTATTGTTAACAATCCAGTAGCTAATGCTCCTTTCTAGTAGCAACCCCATAATCAAATACCTTCAGTAATGGCACACCCTACTTTCCCATTTCCTCTCCCAAGCCTTATAAACAATGCTAATCTCAAAAATATACCCACAGCTGCTCTTCCAAAGTTTTATGGTCTTATAACAGAGGATCCTGACACTTTCTTGTTTGAGTTTGACATACTTTGTTGAAGCTTCGACTATAATACCAATGCCCATAAGCTCAAGTTGTTTCCTGCAACACTGAAAGAGTCAGCATTATGATGGTTCATGGGCTTAAGAGACAATGCAACAGGTACCTGGGATGAGATGTAGACGTTGTTTCTACAGAAATATAAAGATTATTGCAAAGGCAGTGACCCAAAAGGAGATGATATCTTTAGGATGTCTCAAAAGGAAGATGAAACATTGGAGGACTATGTTTCACATTTTTTGTACACAATGCAGAAGAATCCCCCGCATGTACTTGTAGAGGATTCACAAAAACTAGTCTTCTTGAGAGGGGTAAATGACAACTATCTGGAAGCATTAGACTTGATGGCTGGTGGAGACATATCCCAATCCTCTTGGGATGACCTCAAGAAAATCTTTCTCAACTACTCAAGGTCAACTGTGAAGAAAGGCAGAGGATACAGGCCCACAGTCACAAAAAGGATTGGTTTGGGCATTTCAAAGCTGGAGATATCTAATTTGCTTATGGATTTCAAGAAAGATATTATAAATGATGTAGCTACACATCTTGACACAATGACTGCCAAGAAGAAGCATGCAGAAGTTGAATCACAATTGGCTGAGTACTGTCCACACTACCGCAAACAGAAGAAAGACTGCGGATGTAAGCTGGTAGCAAACCTGGAAAATCAACATTTTCCAACTGACTATATGAAGATAGAAGGAGACAATGATTAAGTGTTCTTCATTGCTCAACATCGACCATGGGCTTCACGACAAAGTATGTCACAAGATCCTCTACAATTTTCAAATTTTAACAATAATCAGTGACAAAACCAAAATTATCATAACACTTCTCAGTACTCTCAACCTCAATGGCCAAACCAGTAGAATAACCAATGGCCAAACCAGTAGAATAACCAATGGCCTAACCAGCAGAATAACCAATGGCAGAACCTGCAAAATAATCAGTGGCCAAATCAACAAAATAACCAATGGAAAAATTAGCAAAATAACTAGTGGCCTAATCATTAGAATCAATGGCAACCACCGCAAGGAAATTGGCAACAAACTAATCAATGGACGGGGCCTCCACAGTGGCCTAACCAAAATTCTGGTTGTCCACAATTACCACCTCCAGTGCAACCACCTGCAAAAATGCCACCTCTTGTAGCAACTAATGCTAATCCAAAGCCAACTCAATTACCTGCTCAACCACAGCCAAATCCAAACAACAAATAGCAGAAGCAACAAACGTACACTACTGACACTCAAAAGTGCCCTACTTATTCATTAGAGATAGCTAATATACATTTGAGGTCCGGTACCACCCTGCCTACACCTGAATATCCTATTATCATGAAAGTTGCAAACACTCCTGCAACACTACTTCCAGAAGCCACACTGCCAAATACCAGTCAGCCGACTGATATAAGCAGAACTACGTCCACACTTCAAATCCACCCTTTCCACATAGGCTAAACAAAGAAAAACCTATACCCCAAGAGGAAGAAACATTTGATATTATTGAGCAGTTGAAAAATATGAATATTCAAATCCCTCTGTTCCAAGCTATCAAAGATATACCTCTTTATGGAAAGGCTATTAAGGAAGCATGCCTTAAAAAGCCAGGACAGAAGAAGAAAGACCCTCAAATAGTACATGTTGTAGGGCAATTAGCAGATATCATGTTAGGAAAGGTGCTAATACCAAAGTACTCAGATCCTGGTAGTCCAGTAGTCGACCTGATAATAAATGGACAGACTATGAAAAATGCTCTAGTTGATTTGGGAGCAGCAATAAATGTGATGACTAAAGATACAATGCATAGGCTAAGCATAAAAGGCTTAAGAACAATAGCCATAGTATTACAACTTGCTGATAGTTCAATTGTTACTCTAGAGGGTCTCATAGAAGATGTGATAGTTACCTTAGACTCATGGGAGTATCCTGCTGATTTTCTTATCCTATCACCTAAAGTAAACTTTGCTGGCTAGCCTGTAATCTTGGGAAGACCCTGGTTAGCCACCACTAATGCCAAAATTAATTGCAGATTAGGAAGTATGACAATTTCAAATGGTCAAGCCATAAGGAAGCTAGCCCTATATCCTCCTTCCCAACCTCAGCCAGACTTGGGAGAACCTATTTGGCCAGACTTAGGGGATGAGGAGGAAGAGCTGAATTTAGTAGCCCAGCTCATGATGTTGCATAGGAAATATTTTCTAAAGATGAAAGAGGAAGATGATGTGATACAGAGCATTCTTACCAATGAATGTATTGTGGCTAAAGATGTTTTAGAAAGTTCTATTTTACAGCTATGTACCTATGAGGACTGTATGTCTCCAGTAACCCCTGAAATGATTGATCAATTACTGACAAGTGAAATAGCTAGAAGACCAGTGCCTGAAGTGTTAATGGCAGAGCTAACAACAACAGTGGAAATTTCCTCTGGTCGTAACCTACATGTAAACAACAAGCTATCCCAATCATAGTTGGCATTATTAACCAAGCTCCTCAGTCAGCATGAAAAAGCCTTTGCATGGGATTATGGGGATATGGAAGGACTAAACCCTAAACTCTACACCCACAAAATCTACATTAGTGATGGAAGCTTGCCACTTCATCAACCACAGAGGAGAATAAATCCAGCACTAATAAAAATAGTTAAAACCAAGTTGCAGAAGTTGTTGGATGTTGGATTCATCTATCCAATCTCTGATAGCAAGTGGGTGTCACCATTGGTCATTGTACCTAAGAAAGGAGGTAAGTGGAAGATATGAGTGGATTACAGGGAATTAAATAACACCACAAAGAAGGACCACTTTCCTTTACCTTTTATTGACCAGGTCTTGGATAATTTGGCTGGAAAGAAATATTTTTCCTTTCTGGGTGGATACAGTGGTTATAATCAAATAAGAATTACCCCCGAAGATCAGGAAAAGACAACATTCACATGCCCTTGGGGCACATATGCCTATTCAGTACTACCATTTGGATTATGCAATGCACCTGCTACCTTTTAGAGAGTTGTGATTAGCATCTTTGCTGATATATCACATGATTGCATAGAAATCTACATGGATGAATTTACTACATTCAGTGTCACATTTGAGGAAGCTCTGAAGAACTTGGAGAAAGTACTAATCAGATGCAAGGAACATAACCTGTCTCTCAACAGTGAAAAGTGCTTTTTGATGATGCAAGAAGGAGTGGTGTTGGGAAATTTTATCTCCAAAGCTGGAATCCAGGTAGACCCTGCGAAGATAGAGGTAATTCTCACACTCCCTATTCCTACCAAGCAAAAACATGTCAGATCTTCCCTAGGTCACGCTGGTTATTATAGGAGGTTTATCTTGAACTTTAGTCAAATAGCTAGTCCTCTGTACAACTTGCTTACCAAGGAAGCTGAATTTGCTTCGACAAAAGAATGTGATGAATCCTTCCTGCAACTCAAGTCACTTTTGACAACTGCACCAGTACTTAGGGGTCCTGACTGGACTTTGCCATTTCACATACATATAGATGGTTCAGACTATGCCGTAGGTGTTTTCTTAGGAAAAAAGTCTAAAAACCTTGAAAATGCAATCTATTGTATCAGTAAGAGTCTACATGGACTAGAGTTAAACTATACAGTGACTGAAAAAGAATTGCTAGTAGTAGTTTATGCTCTAAACAAATTCTACCATTATGTGACTAGTTATCCTATCTTTGTTCATACTGACCATGCAACAATTAAGTATCTCATGAACAAACCTGCCATCACAGGCAGGTTAGCAAGATGGCTCCTTCTTTTGTAGGAATTTGATATAACAATCATTGACAAGCCAGGGAAAGCAAACGTGGTAGCTAATAATCTATCCAGAATTCATCATGCTGAAGAAGATACTACTTTGATAGATGATGCATTTCTAGATGAACATTTATTTCATATTGTTGTCTAGAATCCATGGTATGCTAATATAGCTAATTACCTAGCAGCTAACAAAATGCCAACACATTTCTCTTATAAGGATAAGAAACTGCTCGTAGAGAAAAGCTTCCATTTCTCTTGGATTGATAGCACATTATTTTACACTGAACCTGACCAAGTCATGAGGAGATGTGTGAGAGAAGATGAGACATATGACATTCTTCATATATGTTATTATGAACCATGTGGAGGGCACTTTGCAGCCAAAAGAATAGCACAGAAGATTTTAACAACTGGCTACTACTGGCCTACACTTCACAAAGATGTAGCCAGTTATACAAGGAAGTGTGACAAATGTCAAAGAATGGGCCGACCAACAAGATCAGATGAAATGCCCTTAAACCCACAAGTGGTGGTAACACCATTTGATAAATGGGGCATGGACTTTATTGGTCCAATAGACCCTCCATCCAATGGGAAGTCATACATTATGGTGTGCACAGATTACCTAACCAAATGGGTTGAAGTCAGAGCAATGAAGCATGCCAGGGATCATAAAGTTGCTGAATTTCTGTATGAAGAAATTTTTACTAGATATGGCATGCCAAGAGAACTTCTTACTGATCAAGGTACCCAATTCACTTCCAATCTAATAACATAGCTCATGAAGGAATATAATATCAGACATCGGAATTCAAGCCCCTATCACCCCCAAGCCAATGGACAAGCAGAAGTAACAAATCGAGAAATAGAAGCAATCTTAACAAAGATAGTTCATTTGCATCGCCGAGATTGGAGCAGTAGACTATCAAAAGCCATCCGGGCATATAGAAAAACATGGAAGACCACCACAAGGTTCACTCCATTTGAACTGTTATATGGTAAAACAACAATGCTACCGATTGAATTTGAACACAAAACATTAAGAACAACGCTGGAGTTAAATATTGATCTTCTTGCAGTACAGAGAGAGTGCTTGCTGCATCTCAATTCTTTGGATGAAATACGCAAGTCTACCCTGCAACGAATGAAAATTGTCCAAAAATAAAGAAAATAGTGGCATGACTCCCATATTAAGAGTAAGAAGTTCCAAGTTGGAGATTGGGCATTGTTATATGATTCCAGATTCCAAGAGCTACCAGGCAAGCTGCAGACATGATGGCTGGGTCCATATGAAATCAGCCATGTATTTACAAATGGAGCAGTCCAGTTGACCATAATTGACCCTGTACACTTCAAGCTACTAGTCAATGGACATGGGCTAAAGTTGTATCACCAGCCACAGACGAAAGACGGCTTCCTGCAGCAATTCAACCAACTAGTTTTAAAGGATCAACAAGTAACACTTCCTGCAGCAGAGGGTGTTAACCTTCTTCCTGCAGCTCTTCAATAAGAATTCCTTCAAAGCATGACCATAATAAAAACTTTATGTTTACATAAAGTTCAAATTCTCCATTCACTTTCTACATTCTTCTTTTTCAACCCATTTCATTTCTTAATCTTCCATCCACCCACCTCCCACGTCATCATATTTCTATGCTTTCAATAAAGAGATCGTGCGCTAACACATGCCAACCGTCGATGCCGTCATTCCACTCTTACCAACCTTTCCTGGCACGTGCGATGATCAATTAATAGGTATGAGATTTTTAAATTTATTTCCATTTTTAGCGCATAGATTTCATTGGTTATATCGAATATTGCAATAAATGTATCATTGCCACCTTAATCCAATTCTGTACCTTCTGCCAAGTCTGACAAGTGAGGACACTTGTCAATATTTCATAGGGGGCAGGGAAGTATGCCAATTCTTAAAATGTCATTTCTATTTACTTGTTAAGATCCTCAAATCTGTACTTCAGAATTGTCTTAATTAAAATCCAGCTGCCGCATCACACAAGTGTCAAGTGTCGTACCTTGATTCTGAATAAACCCCTAACTGTTAGACTAGATGTAACCCAGTATTAAAACCATGACATAACTCTCGCATGAATATCTATGATTCATTCTGTTAAAGTACATTATTATTGTTCATATCAAGAATACCAGAAGAATGTGAAAGAGGGTCTGTGGTTTTACAAGAAGTAGTCTGAAATTCAAAAGAGAAGAAGGTAATTATCGAGAAAGAGCAGAGGTTGAAGAGAGCAGAGGTTGAATTTGGTAAGCACAAATGGGGGGCCAATTGTAGTGGCATGAACCAATGGTTCATGGTATTTTACTATTTGATGTTGAGGCAGTAAGAAGATTTAATGCTTGCGGATGGCTGGGATATTTCTTAAAATTGACAGAGTTTGATGAGGAAGCAGCAACAAAATTTGCAAACACATTTGATGAAGGCCAAACGACGGTATGGGGGTTGAAATTCATTGCAATAGAGGAGTGAATAGCAGAAGTAACTAGTTTTCCAGTAGTAGGGGAACACTACCCCAATGCGCACAATGCCAGGTCAGCCAGGGCTCAGTTCACCCTACCAAGAGACCCTCCACTGGAGATCACTAAACAGGGGTGCAAACGAATGTCCATTCCTCCACCATATTAGGAGTTGGCCACACACATTATCAGGTATTTCACCTATGAAGGATGATTCTCTAATTTTCATGCGCATCATTTTAACCTGCTTAGTTATGTATGACATAATATCCCAATGAATGCCCCCAATTTTTTGTTTAATATGTTGTGCATTAGTGTCAAAGAAACCCAGAAAGGGAAAGACAACTCTGTTACTCACCATGCCCTAATTAAATTACTGATAGAAAGATCTCTTAGGGATTCCTCCCCTATGGCATGGGTAGATTTTGTCCATCATAAAACCCTACAGCCTCAAATTGCCCCTAATGTGCAAATTAGCCAAGATAATGTAGTTTCCCCTGACCCAGTTGCCGAGCAAAGTACCCAAGGGGCAGAAACTGAAAATTTATAAGAAAATGTGCCTTTACCCACTCACATGAGCAATATACCTACTGTCACCTGAACAAAAGGAAAATGGAAGTTAGTAGGAGAAACTTTGGTTCCTGCAGCTGAGCCACGAAACCCTCAAGTCTCAAGAAAGAAGAAAATCAAGTCAGTTCCTGCAGCCACTACTCCTGCAGCGGGGAAAACAAAAAGGGTTAGTAAGAAAAAGGATGTAAAGGTTGAGGAAATCCCTATAAGAAGAAGTTCTAGGATGAGAGGGCAGACTCCTAAAGCACCCACCGAAATTCAATCCACTTCCCCCAAACAATTTGAGGAGGAAACTCCTATTCATATTATTTCGGATGATTCTCCTAGCCAATCTAAGATTCCAGACATTCCTCAAAATCTGGATGAGGAGTGTGAAGCTAAGCCAAATGTATGTCAAAATGACCTAGGAGTTAGTCATCAGGATGTTCCAACCCATGAGAAAGAAACCCCTATAACTCACCAGCTAGCTTGCACAAGAAATGCTTTAGTTTCCTATAAGCGAACTTGGTTAATAAAATTCGTAGAGCAGTTATGGAGGGAACAAAGGAAGAAGAATAACCAAGATGAAAACAATGGTTTGATTACTCTACAAATGCTTCTCTTCTAGTTATATAATAAGCATGTGCTGACAACCACTCTATGGGGAGAAGAGAACAAGAAATTATAGAAAGTAATAACAGAACAAGGAGAGGAAATTGCAGAATTAAAAGATCAGTTGGCAAGACAGAAATAGAGAATGGAACATGCCCTTAAGTTGACTGACTAGATAATTGCTTGTAGACCTCCACCTAGGGTCTATACCATCTATCTAAAAGAATAATTTCTCCTATTTCAATTGATGATGACCCTCAAAGATGTAAACACAGAGTTCAAATCAACCCAGGAATTCTATGGTTTATACCAGACCCTTCCATCTTGGAAACAAAACCTACTCTGTGAGTTGTATGTGCATAATTTCATCATCCCTATAGAGACTAAATGGAATCCCCTACCTTACATAGGGGATATACATCTAAGGTCCCTAATGTCTTGGATGCACAACGAGGCTAACTATGATAGACAATTGGAGAATTACAGAGAACTTGAGAAAATGAAACCCCTACCATTAAGAGCAGAGAGCAGTCAACCAGAAGTATTCCTAAGGGATTGGTTCAAACTAACATATGGGAATATTAAAAAGGAAATCAGAGATAAAAATTTTAAACTCGGAGCAGATGTTTATGCAAAATATGACAACATGTCTTATTTTGTCTTCCAAAGAGCCTTAACCGATGCCAGAAGTAGATGGGCAGATTATCAAAGGCATTCAAAAGGTCAAAACCACATAGCCCCATTAACCTTGAAGTAGCCATACACTGAGCACCAAAATACATAGGGCTGGGTAGGAAAATTAGGCAGGAGCTCTGGTGTCCACTCACAATGCAGCCGCCCATGCTCCTTTGGCCCTTGTATGACATCAACAATGCCAAACTTGACAGGCTGCATGAGGATCACAGAAGGGAAGTTTGGGAAAGAACAAGAGGATTCTACTAATCCTTTAAGAGCCAGAGGTGAGGAAGAACTGAACTTGGTGAATTTAGGTCAATTGCCAGAAGATGCAATGATTGAGGACAAGCATCTGATTAACCAAGGGGCAAATGATAAGGCCAAATTATTGCCTTTATTTTGTATAATTTTAAATACTCTGTTCTAGTTTCTGACAAAACATTTGAGAGCCTAGCCAGTCAAAACTTGTGATAAAGTCCAGATAGAACTAATAAACCATGGGCAGATGTTTGTGACATATTTTGCTAATATTATACATATAGTGCAGTATTTCATAAAACCATCATAATATATGTTCTAATATCTGGATTTAATTTGATTAAGCTTTCTTGCATGAATATTTCTGCATCATAACTAACTTGACAGGAGAGAAAGCGGCTGGAGAGTGGTCGACATCATTCAAGGAAGACTGTTGAGAACTAGCTACGCCAGAGTGATCATCACAGCACCAGAAAACATGGCTCCTACAATGGAGGAGCCATTATTCTAGGATGTGGGGATGTAGTGTTTCTATATTCCCTCTGCACTTTATTATGTTGAACTAGTCGCCCAAGCTTTATTACCCACACCGCGGGCTGTTGCATTTCCATCTTCTTCTCTGGCATGTTTTCAGCAAGATAGTTTCTTTTATGTTTTGTAATAAGTGTTCGATCCTCTATATATAGGGATTGGACCGATAGTTTGAAGTTAGATAGGAAAGTTAGAGAAAGAAGTTTTTGGAATAAAATTGTTGTATCTTACAGCAATCTATTTCAAGTTTCATGTATTGTTTATATGTAATGATTTTTTGAAATATAATGAAGTAATTCTTGGTTTACGTTCTGTGTTAATAGATTAGCAGAAACTAACCAAGGGGGCCCACTTGGGAGGTGGAATAGATTAGAATAGAATATATTTCCTTCTAGCATTTCTAGCATTTCCAGCATTTCCAGTATTTCAGATAGAAGTTACAATTTCTTCCTGCAGCATCGTACCTTGTGAATGTTCCTGCAGCATCTGCAAGAATAGTTATAATGGATG